>RJWM01004991.1:0-35289 GCA_004363535.1 Dasyprocta punctata | reverse complement strand
CTCACAATGAACCTCTTGCCTCAGTCTCCTGAGTGCAGGGATTATAAGTATGTGCCACGACACTCAGCATATGTTCCTTTTAGCTGCGCATTTTTGATCGAGTCTCTCTCTCTCTCTCTCTTTTTTTTTTTTTTTTTTGTGGCACCGGGGATTGAACTCACAACCTCGCACCTGCCAGGCAGGCACTTAAGCCACTGAGCCAAACTCCCAGCCCTAGTTTTTGAAACAGGGTCGCACTATGTAGTTCAGGCTGGCCTTGCGCTCACCTTGTAGCCCAAGCCGGCCTCAAACTCACAATGCCCCGCCTACCTCAACCTCAGGAGTGCTGGGATTAAAGGCATGTACCACCACGCCCAGCTGAGTCTCTCCTTTTGAGGAGTGGAGTTCTAATTTTTCTGATCTCTTTATATATTCTAAAGACTAGTCAGTCCTGCAGTGCAGGGGTAGCTGGCAAAATTTTTTTCTACTCTGTAGGCTGTCTCTTTACATTGGTGTTTCCTTTGTGGTACAGAAGCTTTTTCATTTAATATAATTGCATTTATTACTGTTTCTTATGCAACTGGAGTTGTGTTCAGAAAATCCTTGCCCACACCTATGACTTCAAAAGTTTTACCTATTTTATCTTCTAGTAGTTTAAGTGTTTCTGTTTTAATATTTAGATCTCTGATCCATTTTGATGTTAGGTTAGTAAATTGTGAGTCTAGCTTCAATCTTCTGCATATGGATAGCCAATCTTCCTGGCACCATTTACTAAACAAGCTATCTTTCATCCAGTGCATGTTTTTGGCCTCTTCAGCAAAGATCAAAGGGCTGAATGCATCTGGGGTTGTTTCTGTATCCTCTAATCTGTTCCCCTGATCCACATCTGTTTTTGTGCAAATCCTATGCTATTTTTAGTAACTGTAGACTTGTAGTATAATTTGAAGTCAGGAATTGTGATGTCTCCTGCTTTGCTCTTGTTGCCCAGGACTACTTTTTCTATTCTAGGTCTCTTCTTGTTCCATGCACAATTTAGAACCATTTTTTCTAGCATTTCTGTAACAGAATGCCATTCATAATTTGATCAGTGTTCTGTTAAATCTGTATATCAGTTTTGGAAGTGTGACCATTTTGACAGCATTAATTTTGTCTATTCAGGAACAAGAGATAACTTTCCATTTTATGATGTCCTTTTCAGTCTCCTTTTTCAAGATATTGTACTTTTCATTGTGGTCTTTCACTTCCCTGGTTAGGTTAATTCCTAAGTATTTAATTTTTCTAGATGCTATTATGAATGGTATAGTTTTCCTCATTTCTTTCTCTGAGTTCATTACTGGTGAACAGGAATGGTAATGATTTTTGTGTGTTGATTTTCTATCCTGCTACAGTGCTAGATTTTGTGGTTAAATCTAGGAATATTTTGATGAAATATTTTGGGTCTTCTATATACAGGATCATGTCATTTGTAAAAATGGTAATTTGATTTCTTCTTTTCCTATATGTATACTTTTATTTCTTTCTCTTCTCACATTGCTGGGGGTAATGTTTTGAAGAGTATGTCAAATAGGAGTGGTGATAGTGGGTATCTTTGTTTTGTTCTTGATTTTAAAGAGAAGGTTTTCCATTTATCTCCATTTAATATGATGTCAGCTGTTAGTTTGTCATAAGAAACTAATCCTAGCAACTCTTTTCAAACATGACATATACTTGCATTATCTGACAATATATCATACATGGAAAAAATAAAAATGACACACCACTAAAATTAGCTTATTGCGTGTTCCTTCCATAAAAGGCAGTTATGATAATAAGATGAGGCTGACAGCTGACATAATATGGGAACTAAGTGCATGATACTGGAATTAAATTGCCTGAATTTAAATACTAACCCTGATGCTTTACAAACTATGCAGTATGGAGCAAATCCCTTAATTTCTCTCCCTCTCTCTCTTCCTCTCTCTCTCTCTCTCTCTCTCTCTCTCTCTCTCTCAATTTTATCATCTATAAAATGAAGATAATAGTACATTTCTCTCAATGTTTTTGTGAAACTAAATGATATAACACATAGTACTTAAATACTGATAAGCTTGATACAAAAATGTCATAAGGACCATAGATATTCATTTATTTCATGGTAACATGAATTCTATAACGAATACTACAAGCTACTTCTATCAGATAATTCCAGTCTTGAATTATTTTTCTTGTAAAGGGCATAGGATACTATACTGAAAAATAGATGGGTCAAATAGAGGAATTATGTTATGCTGGATTTAGGATATGCTTGAATCTATCAATGAATTACTTGTAAGATGAGCACAATGCTTGCAGAGTGTTCTGTTTTCTCAAGGAATCTTATTTTCTTTGTCTGGCCACCTTGCTCTTGTCATTAAAAATTCAGACTGAGCATTTCCTTCTTCATTTGGCAAGATCCTCAGTGTGCATTAGGGACTTCCAAAAGATTCTCTACTAAATTCCAGTTTAATTTTCATTATATTCTTGGAAAATCTTCTGATGGCACAGTGTTTCTCTAAGAAGCAACTATAGGCAAAGAGTGTCTTTTTAGCTCGCTTCTATAATACCTGATATTTTGGCGGCTGAGCAATATATTTTGGTCAGTTACATTATCTAGTAAATGGATGTAAAAGATGGAAAATATAAGAAACATTTTCTTGGAAACATATTAAATGTAAAGTGTTTAACAATTATAAATAATGGAACCTAACTTTACAAGTTTGAGCTGAAGGGATTTTGCTATTCAAAATCTAAATCCATTCACCAGTTTAAACAGAGGAATCAAGGACAATATTTCATTTTAATGCCCTTTTCAGTCAACACAATATTACTAGTATATTAAATAGCTTTAAAATACTCACTTAGCTTTTTAAGAGGTAGCCATATCTTCAAGTATTGGTTGATTATGTTTTCAGTTGTTTGAGAAGCAAACAATTGGTTGTTAATTTTATCTTCCTCTGTGCTATGTACAAACACTCCAACAGCACACAGCTTATCTCTGAACTCTCTCAGCACTGTCCAATTATAAATACATTTGTAAATATCTTGGCCCTGCTAACAAAAGAACAGCACCACTTTCCCATTAATGCAAAAAATTAACTTTCTTTAGTAATCTTCTGCTTAAGATAAAAAGAGAAAAATATGAAAGCATTGTGGATAGAGTTTTAAAAGTTGTATAGATGAAAAATATCAATGACACAAATGTGAAATTTGTTATTTTCATCTTTCATATTTCATTTAGGTGATGTGCCCATCTCCAACACACCTGTAATTATCATATAGTGATAGTATCATAGATTGGAAGAGACTGTGGTGTCTCAGAGAACAATCAAGAGATTGCAGTTGTATGAATTCCATTAGCTGCCAGAATGAGTCCCTTTCCCAGTAAATCAATCTTGATTGCCCATTTAAGAATTTAAGGATTATTTACATATGTTGAATATTTATCTTATTTTCTTGATATCTTATATGCAAAATTCTGCTTTCAAATTCCAATACTTATTAAATGTTTAGATTTTATGATGTAGATTCATTATTCTTCACTTAAAAGCAATTATTTTCTATTTTTTATTTATTTCTGTATTCTTTCCTGTATGCAATTGTTATTCATTGATTCATTCATTCATTCATGAAACCTATATTTGTTGAGGGACCTATGTTTGTTTTTGTGCAAATTGAAATAATATGTGGTTTCTGACTATCACAGTGATCTAGAAAAAAAGTTTTATTCTTCCTGTTCTCATACTTTTTATATTATATAGCGAAAACATTTTCACTTATGTCCATCTCCCTATCTCCATGTTATGCTATTAAAGAATTTGCATTTGCTCTGTTTTCAGGAAGTCTATCTTTAGAGCAGCTGTTACCTAGGCAGTGGACCAAGTTATCCTTTAATGTAACCACTGGCCCACAGTTACACTCATAAGCCCAAGTTAGGACTATGTATTTCTCTTTCAGGACCAAATTTGAACTCAGAATTGATTTAGTCCTTTTTGTTTTTGACACTTGAATTATGAGGTGTTGGAAAAAATGAAATCTCTGCAGCCACTTTCTATTGCACTAATGAAGAATCAGAAAAATAGCCACTATTAAAAGAAAAAGGAAGGCCACCTAACACAGACTTGCAGAGAAAGAGTCAGTAATCTTGGTTCTAACTGATTCTACTCTTTGAGAAACTTGAGTACAACTTTGGTGTTTTCATAAATTTTCCATTGTATTTAGTGAGTTCGTGTCCATTTCTGCCAAATGAATGAGAACTTGACAGACATTTATCAGATAGTGGAATTGTAAGTAGTAGTCCTAGGGGAAAAACTGTAGAATATTATGGAGTGTGAAAATTCCTTCATTCAAAACTGAAGGATGGTCTTATTTGTGAATACATGGTGAAACACTTTAAAAGGCTTCCTAGGCTATCATGGAGAAACTGGAAAGCAGGAATGGATTGAATGTGAGAAAGAAAGCTGATATTGCTGGAAAAGGAGGTATAATGGCAGAAGAGAAGACCTGGAGGGGCAAAGAGAGATAGTATGTGAAGCAGCACTGTCCAGTACAAATATACTGGGTGCCAGAGATGTAATTTAAAAGTTGATAGCTATGTTAGAGACAAAATATGGGTGAAATTTAGCAATATATTTTATTTAACACAATATATTCAAAACTATAATTTCAACATGTATGAATATAATATTCTCATTTTTGTTCCATTGTGTATTTTAGAGTTGTCATACGTTTTATGTTTACAGCACATCATTTCAGATTACCTATGTGTAAGGTGGACAGTAGATAAACAGAGGGTTTGGTATGTGATAAATATATGTAAAATTCACATATTGTAACATCAGGTAAGGTACAGATTTCTTTGTGTGTGTGAGTCTGTATGTGTGTTTGTGAATATACACATGCCTAGCTATATATTTGTGGTGGAAATTTGAGTTAATTTTCGTATGTTTTTTTAAATGATAGATAAGAAAACAATGGACATTTTATGAGAAGACAGATAAGGAGAGAAATTGTGAAATGGCCATCTTGGAGGGGTAAAACCTGAGTCTATTAGGCTCATTAGCTTTAGAACATTGGAAGTAGGTGAACTTCTACTTCAATTTTTTTTGTTGTTGTTGTTTAACTGAAGAAGCCTGGGAGTAGGGGCCAAATATGACTGTTTCACAGGGATAATATGTCAATGGGAATAGAACCTACTAAGATTTCTACCTTTAGACCTCTAAAACTAATTCACTGTCACAGAAAACATCCTAGACATGATGACCTTGAACACAAACTGACATCACTATAGTCTCTCTGTTAATCCTATGGATTCCTCATGAAGCATAATAAAACCAGGCAGAAGAAACTTTCAACCTTCCATTATGTGAAAAGTGGAGCATCTTTTTTTGAAAAGAAAGAGCGAAGGAAACATTTATAAAAAGAAGCAGAGATAAAACCTATGGACTCAGAGAGACTGATAGTAAAATTGTTTTTCTTGGTTTTGAGTTCTGAGACACAGCCATTATCATGCTTCTAAATTAAGCACTTTGATTTTATTATCTTTGTTTAGCTGTTTCTGTGATCTGTAACCCAGCTTCTCTCATGTGTATAGATGAGGTCCTGACATTAGTGTGGATTCAGTGAGTTGTTTATTAACAATTGCATCACAGTGGACTGGCTGAAGAGCAATGGGAGAAACATAGTCATGGAACACAGCAAACTGATTACACCTCTCTTTGTGTCTTATTTTAAAATATACTTATTTATTTACTCAATTCATATATCAATGTTTCAGGAAAAAAAAAGAAAATGCCAAAGGCAAAATTTTAAAACTCTAGGGCAAGGAAGAAGATATAAAAATTAAGATGGACCAACACTCATAATGAATGCAATCATTATGCACTGCAAGCACCTACTAATAAAAGTAAAAATTAGAAAAATGAAAACAAAAATAACCCATAACCCCAATAAACTGAACTGACTACTGTTCTCTTTTTGTTTTAGTGTGTCATTTACTTAATTGAATGCAAATATGTCTGTGGTCATTAAATAATTTTTTCATAATATCAGAGAAAGGCATTTAATCATTGTAGAAATCTGTCTCATTAAAGAATTTTCATCATTCTCTTTGACTTTGCTATTACATTCTGCTTCTTCATTTCATTTTTTAAAAAAGAATTATTTTTCAGCCTTTATGCTCTGAACCGTTTATGTTGCAGGTCTTCAAAATACCATGAAATGCTGGCATGCTCTTCAAATCTCAGTGATAGATTCCACTAGGGCTTTTGCAATTGCTGTCTTGTACAGAGGTAGAGCTACTGCTGGCCAAGAGATTTCTAGACTAATCACATTTTTAATTTCCACAACATTGAGCAGTGTTTCCTTGGGAGATCCTCTAATACCTCAGCTTAGAGATGGTCTCTGGAACTTGAGACCGGCTCAGCAGAGCTGTCACTGTAATACCAACAACCTAAACAGAATCTTGGAAAAGGAGAAATAAAAAAGCTTTGCAGCATTTACACAAGGTTTCTGAAAAGACTTTTTCTCTGAGTGAAATAATTAGCTTGGAGCATTACCTGTTGACAAAACAGCATCCCAGATAGCAGCAGTTAAATGCTAGAGGCTTGTGAAGACAGAAGAAAATAGAAAGAAAGAATCCTCAATTTCAAGGTCTTTCCCTTTTGGCAGCTCCCATAGCTGATGGTGGGGAAAGAAATTTTCCTAAACTTAGCATTGTGATAAGCATGAGCTGTGAAATATTTTTAGAATAAGTGAATTTTCTGCTACTACAGTGGTCTAAATAATGCTACCTACTCACCAGCACTGAGAAGAATTTGATTCTGTTTTTATTAGACTGCAACCTCTCTTGATACTCACAGTGAGTCCACAGGGGAGCAGTAATACAGCTTGTATCAACTTGTTCGATTTAGGAAATCTTGCTGAATTTGTAATGAAGCTGCTAGGATGGGTTTTTACAGAAGATATCTACACTTATAAAGCCAGCCATGTTTTTCTCATCTACCTCCTTTATCAGCTCTTTCTTACTGCTTAAAGTTGCCTGCCACATGTCAAAACAGTATAGCTTGTACAAAATCACCCACAATTGTTTTCCACTTAGCAAAACTCCATTTATCTGCAGGTGACAGTTTATGAGTGTACACTGAGATTTCTTTCCTGTTAACCTGAATGAATTTCTTATGTCTTAAAAAACTCACTAGCTTCAATTTATTGAACATTTATATATATTATATTGTCCTTCATAATGTTTCATGAAGTCGGGAACCTTCTCTGCTTTTTCATGTCTGAACCATTAATATTAGTTGTCACAAATATTGTCCACTAGAAGTGTTTCAAAAGTATAGCATGAACAACCATTGGAAGTATTGAAAAAGTACTGAATGAACAATAATTTGCATTAACTTGCCTAGATAGATGTGACTGTCTTAATATTATAAAAGGAGAAATCAAGGTTCAGGCTACCCTAGAGAGATAAGTTGAATAAGGAAAGAACTGAATTCAAATCCAGTTTTTTTTACTTCTATCATCCTTTCATCCAATTTTACTATGATTTATCAAATATAGATTTGATGTAAAAATCAATTATATTTCAGATAAGTTTTACTAATAGCATTCTGTACAGCTTTCAAGATAGGTGAAAAAAGCTACCTGTTCCATTCAACAATTATACTGAACTTCCTGATTTCTCTCACTTTATTTATTCAGATGTGCAAGGGCATTTTGTGGTAGTACATTCCATGACTTGTCTCTGCTCAAGTGCTTTGGAAACTGGGTCTTCTATCTTTATTTCCCTGTTCTTCAATAAGTCATTTTGCTATTCTAACCCTCGGATTTCCTCTCTGAAGACCCATTGGCTATTGGATTGTAGACTTCCATAAATTTCTCTAACGGTGACATGATATTGTCTGTAGCCTTTTATGGAGAAACTTGAAACTCTCCCACTTTTATTTAGAATAATTTGGTCAAATTACTTTCATTGTCCATTTTGATTTCATTAAATCAATGCCATGAGAAGGCAACAGTAAAATATATCAAGATGCCTAGATACTGGAAATCTTATCCTCATTTAGTTCTTACACTTAATTTTTTGTTGTTATTGAATGTATATGGTGCTTATTACATTTTCTGTTTTGTTTAGCTTCAGACCATTCACATTTCCCTAATATTTCCTAAATGTATTATCTTTTCTCAGTCCCACTTCATTTCCATGTTAGTTTTAGGTTTGTTCATTTTTGATACACACTCTCCTTCCTTTTTCTGGCATTCTTCTTCAAAAGCACATTTACTTCTCTTCTGTGTATACTTAATTTGCTACTTGGAAAGGTATCTTTGGCAGAAAGAAAAGGTTTCTGGCTCTTTCTCCACTAACACTAAAAAAAAATAGTAACACCAATCACAAAGGCAAAACACACACACATGCGCGCACACACACACACACACACACACGTCACATGAAAAAATTATTTGCAAGTATCTTGCTTTGCTTCTTTTTATATATATATATATTTTTTTTTTTTCAGTACTGGGGATTGAACTCACAACCTTGTGCTTGCCAGGCAGGCACTTAAGCCACTGAGCCAAACTTCCAGCCCTACTTCTCTTTATATTTTCATTTTTGGCTACTGTCATATATAACAATGTAATATTGTCTTATTTTACATTTTCATTGCTCAGTTTTCTATATTCCTTCTCCTATAACATTTTAGGCTGTCTAGAGTAGGCAGTATGTAAAAACAATTAGGTTCATTTTAGTTGCACAGGAGCTAAGAAGAGAACTTCTTGCTGTTCTGTTATTTTCATTAAGACAAGCATGCCAAACTCAGAGAAATGTTAATATTGATAATCTAGTTTCTATGAATTTGATGATATATTCTGATTTTACTCTGTCCTTTATATACCACCTTTTCTTGGCACAGAAGTAATGAGGATGCTGAGATTATTAAGGGCTGAGAAAATTAAATAATTTGCTCATTTGACAAGTGGGATGAATATCATCACTTCTTACATTTGGCACCATGAATATTTTTGAATACCAATTCAAATACATTCAGCTACTGGGTTTTAGCTATGTCTGCTCAGGAATATTGCCAGGTGCAGGTTGGAGAAAAATCTCTGAATCTGGCATGAATTATATTATTCTGATAAAAAACCCAATAGATGTGGATTGACATAATCATTAGCAAGGATCCAAAGTTCTGTTTAAAACAGCTTTAGACCATCTGGGGCTTCTAGTATTCATTCTTTGACTACTTTGTCCTGTGCACAGAAATGTTGCTCTCACAAGTTCAGGTAGATCTAATTCTCTGTACCTCTCAGTGAGTATCTAGCATATATTTTTATATACTGGAGCATTCTGGGAAATAAAAGAAGACTAAGTGTAGGCAGTTGGAAAAGACATCATTATTAACCTAATTTTGTAACAGCAAAATATTGAAGTTATCCTTGCCTTTTTATATTTTATCCACAACTCTTCCAACAACCTGTCAATGTTACATTTTTTTTATTTATGAGAAAAAGACACATATAAAAAAGACAAAAAGCAAAAGAGACAAATGACAACAGCAAATCCATAACAATAACATTATAGGTTTACAAAATAAGATGATAGGAACTTGACAATGTTTGCAACATTGCGTATTGATACCTTCAACACAGTTCTTCACATTAATAGATATATACACATAAAATTGATCTAATCATATGAGTATTAACCAATCTTTCTCAATAGCTAATACATTCAGCAGTGTAGTCATTTTAGTTATCTCACATATGCATATATACAGATTTATGTCATTTTCCTTTTCCCTTCTCTTTCCCCCTTTTCCATTCTCAATTACTTTTGCTCTTTGACCAGTTTTTTACCCTTACACAATATTTGTTGTAGATTTTGGATCATATATACTGTTTCAGTTTCTCACACTAGGGAGACAATACAGTATTTACACATGTGGTTTGATTTATCTCACTTATGAGTATGGTCTCAAGTCGTGACCATTTACTTATAAAAGTTTCAATACAATCTTTCTTGATAGCTGAGTAGTACTCCATTGTATAAAAATACCACATCTTTTTTATTCATTTCTTGATTGATGGGCACTTGGGTTGTTTCCAAAATTTGGCTATTACAAACTGGGTTGCTATAAACATGGGTGCATAAATATCACTGTGGTATGATGTTTTCAATTCTTCTGGGAAAATGCCCAGAAACGGGATTGCTGGGTCAACTGGGATCTCTAATCCTAGCTTCTTGAGGAATCTCCACACCAATTTCCACAGTGCTTGCACCAGTCTACACTCCCACCAACAGTGGAGAAGAGTTCCTTTTTCCCCACAGCCCCTCCAGCATTTGTTATTGGTTGATTTTTTAATCTTGGCCATTCTTTCTGGAGTGAGATGGACTCTCAGTGTTGTTTTAATTTGCATTTCCCAAATGAACATTGATGTTGAACGTTTTTTCATATATTTATTTGCTGTTTGTATTTCTGTCTCTGAGAAGTGTGTATTCATCTCAGATGCCCGTTTTTGGACTGGGTCCTTGAATTCTAGGGGTCTGATTTCTTTTAATTCTTTATATGTTTTAGATAGAAATCCTTTGTCTGATGGACAATTGGCAAAGATATTTTCCCAGTTCATGGATTTTCTTTTCACTCTGTTGGAGATTTCCTTTGACATGCAAAAACTTTTTAGTAAGACAAGATTCCAGTTGTTGATTCTCGGGAGTGTTTCCCATGCAATTTGATTTTTATTCATGAACTCTCTGCCTAATCTTATGTCATCAAGATTTTTACCTATTTTTTCTCTGTTTAATTATTCAGATCTTTGATCCATTTTGACTTTATTTCAGTGCATGGTGATAGACATGGATCTAGTTTCAGATTATAGCATATAGAAAGCCAGTTTTTCCAGTACAATTTGTTAAAGAGGCTATGTTTCTTCCAATGTACATGTTTGAACCCTTTGTCAAAGATGAGGTGGCTGAGTGTGTTTGTAGTTGTGGCTGTATCTTTTAATCTATTCCATTGATCTACAGGTCTGTTTCTATTCCAGTGCAAGGCTGATTTTATCACAGTAGCTTTGTAATATAGTTTCAAGTCGGGGATTGTGATGCCTCCTGCCTTACCTGTGTTGCCCAGAAGTGCCTTTGCTATTCTAGGTCTCTTCTGGTTCCAGACAAATTTCAGAAATGCTTTTTCTAGCTCTGTGAGGTAGGCAAGTGGTATTTTGATTGGAATTGCATTAAATCTGTATAACAATTTTGGGAGAGTGGCCATTTTCATGATGTTTGTTCTTCCTATCCATGAACAGGGAATATCTTTCCATTTTCTGAAATCCTCTTTGATTTCCTTTTTCAGAGTAATGTAATTTTCACTGTATAGATCTTTTACTTCCTTTGTTAGATTGATTCCTAATAATTTCTTTTTTTTTTTTTTGGATGTTATAGTGAAGTGTGTGGTTTCCCTTATCTCTGTCTCAGAGACTTTGTTTTTTGTGTGCAGGAATGCTATTGATTTTCGAGTGTTGACCTTGAATCCAGCAACGTTACTGAATTTGATTATTTCATCTAGAAGTCCTTCAATGGATTTTTGGGCGTCTTCTATGTTGAGTATCATATCATCTGCAAATAGTGATAATTTTACTTCTTCCTTTCCTATCCTTATTTCCTTTAGTTCTTTCTCTTGTCTAATTGCTCTGGCTAATATTTCCAGAACTATAATGAATAGGTGTGGTGATAATGAATATCCTTCACTTGTTCCTAATTTTAGGTTGAAAGTTTTCAGATTTTTTCGATTTAGTAAGATGTTGGCTATTGGTTTATGATATATGTCTTTTATCAGGTTGAGCTAGAGATCATCTATTCCAATTTTCTGTAGGGTTTTGATCACGAATGGGTGTTGGATTTTGTCAAAAGCTTTTTCTGCATCTATTGAGATGATCATGTGGTTCTTGTCCTTGGCCCTGTTGATATGGTGTATTACATGTATTGATTTGCATATGTTGAACCATCCTTGCATTCCTGGGATGAATCCCACCTAATGATGTTGTATGATCTTCCTGATAACTTGCTGTATTCTATTTGCCAGTATTTTATCGAGGGTTTTAGCATCTATGTTCATTAGGGAGATTGGCCTGTAATTTTCATTTTTGGTTGGGTCTTTCTCTGGTTTTGGTATTAGGGTAATACTTGCTTCCAGGAATGAGTTAGGGAGACTTCCCTTTCGATTTCATTGAAGAGTTTGAGGAGTGTTGGCATTAAGTCTTCCCTCAATTTCTTGTAGAATTCAGCAGTGAATCCATCAGGGCCTGGGCTTTTCTTTGTTGGTAGGGTCCTAATTACATTTTCAATTTCATTAACTGAAATTGTGTTATTCAGCAGTTTTACATCTTCCTGATTGAACTTTGGTAATTAATAGATTTCTAGGAATCTGTCCATTTCTTCTGTGTTATTGAATCTATGTGAGTAAAGGTTTTAGAAGTAGGTGTTGATGATCTTCTGTATTTCCACAGTGTCAGTAGTGATTTCACCCTTTTCATGTCTTATTGCATGAACCTGAGTTTTTTCTTTCCTCTTTTTGATAAGGTTGGCTAGGGGTTTATCAATTTTAGTTGCTTCCTTGTCAAAGAACCAACTCTTCGATTCATTAATTCTTTGTATTGTTTTCTTAGTTTCAGTTGCATTAATTTCTGCTCTGATCTTGATAATTTCCTCCCTTCTTTGGGCATTGGACTTGACTTGCTCTTCTTTTTCTAGAAGTTTGAGGTGCAGCATTAGGTTGTTTATGTGTGTTCTTTTCATTTTTGTGATGTGGGAGTTTAGTGCTATAAATTCCCCCCTGAGGACTGCTTTCATTGTATCCCACAGGTTCTGGTAATTTCTATTTGCATTTTCACTCAATTGTAGATATTGTTTAATTTGTTCTTAAATTTTTCTTGTGACCCATTGATTGTTTAGGAGAGTATTATTTAATTTCCATGTGTTTATAGGGTTCTTGTGGATTTTTTTTGTCATTTCCAATTTCATTGCTCTATGGTCAGATAACATGCATGGAATTATTTCAGTTCCTTTGTATTTGCTTAAGCATGTTCTGTGGACCACTATATGATCTATTTTAGAGAATGACCCATGTGCACCTGAGAAGAATGTGTATTCTGATGTTGATGGGTGGAGCACTCGGTACACATCTACTATTTCCATTTGTTTACAAATGTGATTCAGTTCTGTTACTTCTTTGCTGATTTTTTATTTGGTTGATCTGTCTCTCTGTGACAGTGGGGTGTTAAGGTCCCCTGTTAGAACTGTATTATTGTTTATTTGGTTTTTCATGTCTATTAAGAATTGTCTTACATAGTTGGTGCTCCTATATTTGGTGCATATATATTTATGATCGTAATCTCTTCCACTTGAGGTTTTCCCCTCACAAGTATGTAGTGACCTTCTTTATCTCTTTTGATCATTCTCGGTTTGAAGTTCTCATTGTCTGCAAATATAGTAGCTACCCCTGCTTTTTTCTGGGTTTCTGTTGCATGGGGCATTGTTTTCCAGCCTTTGATTTTTAGTCTGTGAGTTTCCTTTTGAGTGAAATATCTTTCTTGTACACAGCATATTATTGGATTTTGTTTCTTAATCAACTCTATCAGTCTGTTTCTTTTTGTTGGTGAGGTGAGACTATTTACATTGATTGATATAACTGATATGTAGTGACTCATCCCTGTCATGATATCTTTCTGTTTTTGGTTTTCTACATTTTCTGTTTAATTGTTTGCCCTGCTTAGTGGTTTCCTTTTGTTATTCTTAGGATTGTAGCTATCTTTGTCTCTTTCTAGAGTGTCTTTCAGTACTCTTTGTAGTGTTGGTTTGGTGGCCATAAATTTCTTCAGTTGTTCTTTGTCATGGAAGTATCATTTCTCCATCAATTTTTAAAGATAGTTTTGCATGATACATCAGTCTGGGTTGAAAGTTGTTTTTTTTTCAGGATTTGAAATACTTCACTCCAAGCTCTTCTTGACTTGAAGGTTTGTGTTGTGAAGTCTGCTGTGATTCTGATAGGCTTTCCTTCATAGGTGATGTGTTTTTTTCTCTGACAACTTTTAGTATTTTGTTCTTGTGCTGTATTTCTGATACCCTAATTATTATATGTCTGGGTGAAGATTTATTTTGGCTATGGTTAATTGGGGTTCTGTATGCCTCACTTACCTATATATCAGATTCTCTTCCCATATTTGGAAATTTTTCTACTATTATTTCTGCAAATAGTCTTTGCTGGTCATTAATATTGACCCCTGCTTTTGCATTGATGCCTATTAATCTTATGTTATTTCTCTTGGCATCATCTTGCAGTTGTTGAATTGTTGTTTCCTGGCTCCTTGTTATTTTTAAGAGATCTTTTCTTTTGTGATCATAATCTTCCATGCTGTCTTCAAGGTCTGAGATTCTATCTTCAGCTTCTTTCAAGCAGTTTTGCCAACTTTCAGTGGAATTTTTCATTTCCTGAATTTCTCTTTGAATCTGTTTCATGCATTATATTTGTGTCTTATTTTGTTCATTTAAAGTTTCCATCATTTTGTTTTGTTTTTCTATTTTTTATCTTTTATCTTCTTCAGATACACACAGTATTTCTTTCATAATGTTTGTCATTTTATTTTTTAGCTGAGAGATTATTTCTGATCTGATTTCCTCTATAGCTTCATGGAGTTGTTTCTTTACTTCACTTGCTATCATTTCAGAAACTTCAGTTGTGTGATTCCCAGTGTCTTCCATTTCAGTGTCTCTTGGGTTTGTTCTCAGTGGGCTGGAGGACTGAGACTGCATCTTGCTCTCATATTTTGTCATTTTCCTTTGGGACCTGTGTGGCTGGGCAGGCAGCCTCCTGATAGATTGTACTGGAACACTGTGCTGGGTAGAGCTTCAATCCTCCAATATCCCTGTGGCTAGCTGTGGCACACCCCCAGATTATGGCACTGGGCCCTTGGGTTCTGTGGCCTGTGAGGCTGTACACATGTTCCCCTGATGTATTTTGTTGGGTTTCTCTTGTACCCTGGGCTAGACAAAGTTTGTATCCTCCCTGTAGCTAGCAAGGTCACACCCTTGGAGCTTGTTGCCAGGGCCTAGAACCTGGCTGTGTAGCACTCAAAACCCCTGCAACCCAGGTGGTTAGCAGAGATGCAACCCTGGGGTGTGTTACTGGACCTTTGACCTGGGTGGGTGGAGTTTGGAATCTCTGGGACCCAGGTGGCTAGCTGGAGCACAACCTGGAGTGTGGCACCACCAGGATCTTATATCTGGCTGTGAGGAGTTCAGAGCCTCTGATGCATGGGACAAGCCTGGGAAAGTCCTAGGTGTATAGTGGTGGGGCCTTGCTCCTGGTTAAATGGGGTTTACAGCCTCTAGGACCTGCTGCACAACTGCACCCCTGAACAATGGAGCTCATGCCTTGTGCTCTAATGGGCAGAGCTCAAGTTCTCTAAGGCCCTGCACCTATGCTGGCTGCTCCCTGATGAGCAGCTCTGGGGCTCTGGGCTCAGCTGGTCTCAGTACCTCTGTGTCCTGTGAGGCTGGCCCGGAGTTCCCCTGATGGATTGTGCTGAAACACTGGGCTGGGTAGGGCTTGATCCTCTGTGCAGCTAGTGAGGGCACACTCCCAGAGTGTGTTGCTGGACCCTCTGCCTTACTGGGTGGGAGTAGGAATCTCTGGCACCCAGGTGGCTAGGTGGAGTGCACACCAGAGTGTGGCACCACCAGGGCTCAATTTTACTTTTAAACATTTCTTGAGTTTGTCCAGTTTCCTTTATGTCTACACTCTGTGCTCTGATCAAGGACCCAACATTATATTTGTGGAATCTTACAATGGCATCATAATTCATTCATTTATCCAGTGAGTTCTTTATTTTGTTCAATAATTATTAGCATCTATCTTGGAATACAGTAATAGACAAGAAAGATATTTTTTCCAATAGTGAAGTATCTAGTTTAGACAGCCTTGCACAAACTGATCAAAGTGTGATGAATGTTGTGAGACAAAAAACACTAGTGAAAAACACTAGCGTTGCCCTTTCTGCATTGAGTTCTCTGTATCACATCTAGAAGAAACTTTTAAAAATGCAAATATGCACACATTTTCCATATTTTAAACTGTGTAATGTTTGAAACTACCAGATGAATGTAGTACACCTTGATATTGACTTAGGATTCTCTATATTCTGTTCTCTTATTTCTTTTTACCTTCACACGCTTCTCTTTGAGGTTCTCTTAAGGCTATTCCTCACCACAAGGCCTTTTCAAATGCTTTCCTTTTTTCTTGAAAATGTGTCATATAATCTTCTTCAGCCCTTCCCTTCTTAGGTCTCAGTTTAGATTTTCTCTTGCTGGAAAAACATTCTTTGATCAGGTCATTTGGGTTTGGAATCCTGTGCTCTGCTGCCATGGTAACCTACATTACCCATCATCACACTTACATTCCACTGTAAAGGCTTGTCTGCTTTCTGCCTCTGCTGTTAGACCATGAATTGTATGTCTGCTCATTTAGTTTTATCCCTAGGAAACAGCAGAAAGTCTAAACATAGTGAAGGGTATATATATATATATATTCATCTTATTTAACAGTATTATTATTTGTCAATATTTTCTCTTTTGTTCTTTTCTTTCATTCTCTTCAAACTCTTTAGTTTGGGCTTTGATTATCACAAGAGTCTCTAAACCAGTGATTTTACCTTCACTCTGAAATGACTTACCTCACTTTGTATGTTTCAGTGATCTCACCAAAAGGCAAAAATGATATTATTGTGCTGCTTTAAGAAAGCACTTGGCCTTCCTATTACCTATGGCGTAAATCCCCAAAATACTGGCTGATAGTATGTGACCTCCAATTTTCCTGTGAAGTTATCCAATTTCTCTGTTTTATGATGTTTCATACCTCTTTGCTTTTGGGCATTTTGTTCCCTTTAAGTAGAATATTGTCCTATCACTTTCCTCAACTGTCTGGGAAAATATTATTCATCTCAAAGAAATTTCTCAACTGTATTCTCTTCCCCTAAGACTCACCTCCAATGCCTAACAAAGTTGATTAATTCCTCAATTGTTCGTCCAGCATACTTTGAGCACACTGGTATAAAAGTGCTTTGTATCCACTACATTCAGATAGCTTTTTCTCTCATTCTAGACTGTTCTTTTATTCTTAGCACTTGCATTTTTAATCATTTAAAAAAAATTGAAAATACAGAGCAAACTACTATGACCTAATGAGAAACAAAGTATATTACAGCTATAATGCCTACCATGTTTTGACAACAGATAATTCTTCAGTTAAAGTTACTGGCACAGAATGCCTCTAAAGGGTCAGTTGTTCTCAGACTGTCAAATATGAAAAATGTTATTCTTAATGTATGCATGCATCAACACACCACATGCTACCTGACTAATACATGTAATATTAATGTTTTTATGTATGTTTAAAATAAATTTAATGAATAAAAGTGCTATTTTGATGCAGTTTTCACTTCCCATCTTGGAGATAGAGATGTGAAATAGACTTAGAACTCTGGTGAGCTCCCTCTTTCAGACCTTCATAAATATACTTCTGACAGTGCAATGAATCTATAGCTTTTCCTTCTCTAGATTTTGTAATAGTGTTGATAGCAATGCGATTGTTATTATAGGAAGTCATCTATATATTTTGGTACAGTATAACTCAAGTTTCATAGTAAAAATAAGAAAAAGCAAATAGAAAGTATGTGAAAGGCATGTATTTCTTCTGAAATTGGTGTCAAGATAGACATAGGTTTCATTTCTCATTATTTGATCAATGTATCTTTTGATATTCACTCACATTCTTGCCAAGAAGATAGTTTATCACCTTTAACTTCAACAATATTTTCATATTAATGTTTTGCAAAACTGAACAGCAATCTTATCTTCTGGTTTGCTAATTTTCATGGGTTGTGTTAAGGGCCAAAGACTTAAGTTGCATCCATAGTGTATAAGGGAGTAGAAAACCTACAAAGAGGTAGGAAACACTGAACCCAATGTTGATTACCTGTGTAATCTCTTTGAAACTTTAATAGGCCTAAGTTTCTTTTCATTTTTAGGGAAGGGCTCATGTAATTCCATAAGCACTAGCCACTACTGACTATACAAAAGCTTCCACTATAATAGGTGCTATTTGGGCTGGGAATATAGTTCAGCACCACAATGCCTGCCTAGCAAGTGTGAGGCTGAGTTCAATTCCTGCTACCAAAAATAAGTAAATTAATAGATGCTACTTTAAGAATATAGACTACAAAATGAAATATGTTTACCAAGTTAAAGTCATGATAAAAATGCATTTTTTGAAACACATGCTGCTTATAAAGAAATTTGTTAAAGGAAAATTTCATTGCAAAGAAATACAGTATGTTGGACCAAGGACTATGATATGGTTATGAGATACATGCTGGTAGCTATGTGGTTAAAAATTGCTTGCCTCTGTCACCTTTGAAAGCTAAAACAGTTTAATTTAGTCCAAAAATGGCTGGGGAAACGTCAGATTACCTCATGGTATAGTTCAACAGTGTCTGAGGTTTCTTAACTTAGAGAAAAATTTCTATTTAAAAAACACTTTTCTTATTTCTGATGCAAAGAAACATAGAGATCAACTATTTAAAATCTCATTTTCAGATGAGCATGCAGATATGCAGTCTGGAATGCAACAATTTTATTGTACTTTTTGACACAAAACAATTTCTAAACTTTTTGTTGTTATACAATAGAAATAAAGCTGTAATTTTAAAAATTATTTTATTCAGACTACTCATAAATTCTTACCAGAAGATTCTACCTCTTTTCTAATAGGAGACATTTCACTGTGTTGTACCTTCACAAAATCTTTTTTTAATCCAAAGATTTTTCAAGTACTATACAAGAATTAGTCTCATTATAGTTTCGTTAAATAAACCAGTTCGTTATACTCAAATTTGGAGAGTACTGTTTCCTTCTCTTACTGCTCTTCTGTGGTATGAAAGTGGACAGTTCACTGTCCTGTTTTAGCCCATAAAATGGATTTTAAAAACTTCTTTATATAAAGCCTCATATGCAGTTTCTTAGAAGGAGACAAGGTATTTTAAGAACAAGTTTTTTCCAGGAATTAGCAATGTTTAAACAAGGTAATACATATAAAACACTCTAGAGTAGCAGGCAGTGTTATGTATGTGGGAGTCAATAGAGAACTACTGGGTTATCAGAGAGGAGTTCTTAAAATGGCTGCTCTTGAGTTTGAGTTTGGAAGGAAGATGAGGTGAGGAGCCCAAGAACAGAACTATAACAAAATATGCTATGCCAAAATAATGAAGATTAAAAAGCATACTGTATGATTACTAGCTCCTTTTTGAGGGGAAAGGAAGGTGAGAGGAGGCAGAGTTTTACCCCAGATATAAAATGTAGGAAGAAATTTTTGTGTTTCCTACTCTAACGTTACAGCCTAAGCGTTTCAGTATTGACAAATTCTCCAGTATATTACAATCTTTTTTTCTCCTTGTGTGGTTATAAACACTTAATTAACTACACATGGGATCCACAGTCTTATCAGGATAGAATCAGGCAGCTCATTCAGTTGTGGTTTTCTAACAAAAAGAATGGGCCGCTCAACTGCTATAAATCAGGTCTACTGAGAATATGTTCTAGACCATTTCAGACTGGTGTACATAGAATATGTGCCACCCGGGGCAGTCCTCAATTTGCCACCCTCTGACACATCTTGAATATGTTAACCTATTTTAATAGAAAATTAAAATGGCATGCAGAGAAAAACATACCTATTTCAATGTACTTGAATCTTGGCCATGTTAAAATGGAGTAATTTGTTACAATATAATTTTCCTTTTGGACCATAATGCTGCCTTACACTGTGCTACCCCTATCGGACCATCTCCTTCACAAACCCAGCTACCACATTGTTTCAAACTGCTGGGAGTCAATCCAGAAGAGACAAGTTTAGAGTTTGAGAGTAATGGTTTAAAAACTTTTTTGAAAATACATTTGCTGCAATGTCTGCCATGGTTTGAATGATGACATCTTCTCCAAAATTGATGTTGAAACCTATTCTCAATGCAACAGTAGTAAGAAGTGGGACTTTGAGGAGGTAATTGGATAATAAAGACTGAGGTTGAACTGAATATTTTCTTGGATTTATGTCCCATCTGCATGTGATAACATAGTGTTTGTCATCTCTTGAGCAGGCAACAAGCTGCCTCCTTAGAAGCAAAGACTGGGCACTTACTGAGCACTGATCCTGCATGCACATTTATTTTGAATTTCTCAGCCCTGAGAACAGTGAAAAATAAACTATAGTAGTTTATAAACTACCCAGTCTCATGTACATTTTTATACCAACACAAAATTTATCTTAAATTTCTCAGCCCCGAGAACAGTGAAAAATAAACTATAATAGTTTATAACCTACCCAGTCTCATGTGTATTTTTATATCAGCACAAACATACTAAGACAGCATCTACCCCCATTATTGGTGGATTTGTTTTATGGATCAGGGAATAGAACACTTGGGTTGGTGTACAGACCTCCTGTGTTGGGTCATGGGGCACATTTTGGTCATATTCATGGATTTGGGAATAGATTAGAAATTTTAGAGTCACCACAAAGAAATAAAGAATTATGTCATCTATTTTCTCTAGAAAACATTTTTCTTACTCCTACTGCATATGTTTCTGATTGTAAAGTAATGTGTTTCACTTACAGCATTTGCTGAAAGAATAATTTTCAGTTCCAAATTCAACTACTTTTTTTCTTGGCTATGAGGTTTTGATAAATAATATTCTAATAACAATGCCAAAATTTATTGAGCATTTGCTACATGCTCTGTACTATTTTAAGTATTAGTAGAACTTAACAAGATGATCACTGGTAAAGGTAGAAATTTTGCTTGTACAGTCCTTCTACAGCATTGGTCAGAGGAAAGAAGAGTAGATTTGGGTGAGGGTCAGAAGACAAAAAGCAAAAATGATCATTTAACCTTGTAAAATCCTATGTGGTGTATTTCTACCCATATTTTCAATTGAATAAGCCAAAGAGAATAGACTATAAATTAGTCAAAGGCCAGCTAGGGTCTGAAGTGGGTGTAAAAGGAAGCTGTGTGATTCTAGAATCCTTACTATTGTACTTTCCTCTGTTACGTCTATTTGCAAAGCTAGGTAATAGGTTTATTAAGGGATAAACTGATATAAGATATGTGTCTATGTTGAATTATCATTTTCTTATTGAATTATTTTATGAATTCTGTTAAAGATTTTTTCAAAGTTAAACATATGATAATTTATTAAAATTATTATTTTTATAGGGATTGAACCCAGAGCTTTGTGCATACTAAGCAAGAGTTCTATCACTGAACTTCAGCTCCAGTCCAGAAGTTAAAATATCGTTAAACTTAATTTTCTGGAGTACTTAGTGAATTTTGGTATTATTCCATTTACAAAGAACAGAAGAAAATAGCATTAAAAGCTTTACATGTATGATGTTGTATACTTTAGTATGTCTTAATATATTTAATTTTCTATACAGTTATGCATCACTTAAAGATGATTCATTCTGAGGAATGCATAAGTAGGTGATCTTGATGTGTGACTATCTTAAGAGTGTACTTACACAAACTAAGTTGGATATGACATCTCTGTCATGATTTTAAGGAACCACTATTCTGTCTGTTATCAGTACTGTAGTTAGTAGAAACATCGTTCTGTGGAGCGTGACTGTATATGTGGCTGAAGTGGTGCTGTGTAGTGAAGAATGATGTTAATAGTATTGACTTCTTTATTTCTCAAATGTATTTTGATCATTCACTCATTTCACATGTTACATGATAAACAAGAGGGTGAAAGTTTCCAGTGTTTATGGAGCTTCCATTTAATTGTTCAATAAAGTAGATTGGTAAACTAGTGAAAGTCAAAACAGTGAACTTCAATGTATTAATTTTCTAATCAATTATTATTATTTTACTTGAGTAATTGAACCAAACACGAATGTTACATGAAGAATAAGCTTCCTCCTTTCTGGTTTTTCATCCCAATGAAAAGTAAAGAGGTGGCATAATGGGCAGACTAGAAATGATCGATTCCTCAGGATTTCAGAAGGTAGGAACAAACAGTTAGGGAAGTGGCTACAGATGGTCTGATAATAAAGGGATCTACAAGTAGTGTATTAGTCAATTTTCCATTGCTGTGGCAAAATACTTGAGAAAAATCAACTTTAAAAAAGAAGATTTATTTCAGTTTAAAGTTTTAGAGGTTTCAGTCCATGGTCAGCTGGCTTCAATGCTATTGGGCCTATGATGAGGCAGAAACATCATGGTAGAAAGATCTGGTAGTGGAAAGCTTTTCACCTCATGGCAGCAAGGAAACAGAAAGAGGAGGAGAAAACAACTGAAGAAGAAGTAGTCAGAGATTAGATACATTGCTCAAAGTCATACCTCCTTTATGGCTTGTGTCTACATAGACCCCCAAAGCCTCATGTGGTTATAGCTGGAGCTTTTTCAGAGACGGCTCATCTCGAGTGTGTGATTGATTCATACTGCAATGCTGGAATTAAGAGATTGTAATGACTAAATCAGTCAAATGATTAGTTTGGCATTGCCCTAATCCCGTTAGCCTACATAAAGTGTAAAAGGGGCAGAAAGACGCTGTTAAGATCCCTTGTTGCTTTGCTACCTTATGCCCACCATTAATATTTCACCTCTGTGAGATCACCCTGCCTTCGAGTCAGTTGATTATAGACTGAAACCTCTACACACTGTGAGCCAAATAAACATTTTCCCTTTTAAATTTGGGTGTCAGGTATCTTGTCTCAGCCACAAGAAAAGTAACTAAGACATGCCCAGTTAGTTGCCTCATACAATTAGTCTTCACCATCTAATACTCCATCATCTCCTAATAATGCCATCAAATTACGAATGTATCAGTGATCTAGTCCTCTGATAGAATTAGAACCCTCCTGATCTAATCACTTCTCCAAAGTTCACTGAGTAGCAAACACACCTTCACTGTAATGGATCTTGTAAAGGGTACTTTAGATCCTAACCAAAACAAGTTGTCAGAAAATTTCAACTGGAAACACACTTGAAAAAAATTAAAGATTATTTAGTAATATTTCTCTTTGCCAGTGAAAACCACTCACATCAATAAAAATTCAAGGTAAAAGAGAAAATACTTGGAAAATCTATACTTATTCTAGCATTAATTTTTGCATTTTTTCTGTTGGAGACAAGAAACACTAGAGTATGACTTTAATGGTAATCAAACATATTTAATCACTAACAGAAAATGAATTAGGCTACACTGATTCTTGGTTCTTATCTAGTGAATTTGTGCCAACATTCTAGTTATAAGGATCTGAGAAGACTGCATATTTGAAATGTTGGCATTTCCTCTGGAACAGTGTTTTCATGGGGACCTAAGATATTTTCATTTAATAAATATATTGTAAAATGCAGTATAGTGTCACAAATAGGCTTTTAGTTTAAAATATTTTTGTAGGTATAGGGACTCAGAATCTTGGGTTAGAGGCAAAAACCATATGAGACTATCTATTATGAAAATCTGAGATCTAAACTGAACTGAGTAATCTGCAGGCATCTCTTCCACCTCAATATATCAAAAGGAAGAAGTTCAAGCCAGGTGTTTCAAAGCAAAGTAACTGGATTATATTGGAGGTGGTACCACAGTTGCCCATTCTAGGTAAAAGCAAACATGAGAACTTTCAAATTTCAGCAATGATTGCTGATTCTCCTATGAGTTGATTGTTAACAGTTTCTTGGTTTCTAGTTTCACTTCTTTCATTTATCATGATGTTGCCAAATATTAAACCTTTGGTGATAAGTTCTTTGGTTCAACTTTGGGACTTCTATGCACATTTATTACTTTCACTGATAGCCCTGTATATACTTTGAACATTTACAAGATAATTACCACGTTCTCCTGACTGAAACCTGCCTGTACTGCTCTACAATACAATAATGTGGGTCTACGTATAGTTTTAAGCTTTTAAATTTTAACTTTTTTAGCTACTTTTGATTTTTAAAAATCCAAATGTATTACATAAACTTTCTTGCTTTTATAAGCAGAGTATAATAGATAACGTTTAAGCATTACTTGGTGACTCATTTTAATTTTGAAAATTAAATACTATGCTACAATATGAAAACAGAGTATAGCACTACACTAAATGGTCCCAGACAGCTATCTGTTTTGCATATTTATGTCATAATTATTTTGTTTTCTTTCCAGTTGTAAAGCTGTCAAATCAGCTGTTCTCCAGTATATTCCTGCTTTTAAAATTTAATTTGAAATTGGAAATGTTATGTAGATAACAAAATTTAATAAAGTTATTTCTTTAATAAACTAAGTCACCTCCAAATGATGGTTCATGGGCTTTTCAGTTTGAAAAAATGAAAGATATTAATTCTCTAAATTGACATTCCCTGGGTTTTTTTGAAAGCCTTTTTAATTTATCTTTTGCTTCTTATGTCTCCAAACTCTCATCTAGTGGTATAATTTGCTGATATTTTGTGTTATATATAAAAAAGAAGTCAGCATAATATAATGGGGCCAGATAGACAAGGGTTAGCATCTTGTTTTTGTCACTATCTGGCTTCCAAAAGTGACACAGCATTTTTGAGCCTCTTCTTGGTTATTTGTGGAGCTGTCATAAATATTGATCAGTATTGAGTGTCTTGAGGGTCAAAATATTCTGTGTAGAATTCTTAGTGTATGGTAGCAGCTGCAAATACATTAGTTAATTAAATGACTATTGGAAGACTTGCCTGCTCTTATATAAATTCAAAACCCAGTTCCTTCACATCTGTTGAAGATTTTATATAGTACATACAGTATAATAGGTAAGTTCTTGGAGTATAATGCAGTTTATCTTTTTGCAAACAAACCACACAAGCACTCATCATTTACTATGTGTGATAGGTAACTGTCACATCAACTTGAGTAATAAATATCCAGCTGAATAGTTTAGCATCATTCTGTGTGTGATTGAGTGGATTTACTGAAGATGGAAGATCCACTATTGTGGTCAGTGTTTAAAAGTGAATAAATTTAATACAAGACACATAATTTATGGGATTATTTTATAACATTCACCCAAAGAGTCAAATGCATAAGAGTGCAAGAGATCTGTCCACACAATAGAGACCCAAAGAATACAGCTGAGGGCCTGGATCCCATGGCAGTGCCCTGCATGAGTCCAGCTGGAGGTCTAGAGCCCATGACAATGTCTCTTGCAAGTCTGTATCAAGGGTCTACACTGTGAAGACCCAAAGGTCAGTGGTGGAAGCAAGAAAGTCTGCACCAGTGGGTTGAAGGATCTGTGCCAGTGCACCAAGAAATCTGCACTGGAGCCAGGAAGTGACTCTCAAGGTAGGGACCAGAGCTCCCCCCAAAAAGAACCACAGCCATCCTCAGAGACAGCAAGGACCTGAGTACCTTTCATGGTGAGAACAACTAAGTTTTTATCAGGAAAACCAGTGCGACCAGTTTCTCCAGAAGAATCAATAGCACACCATTTTCCCCTCCAGTTCTCCTTTTATACTGTTAGCAGCAATCCTCAGGTGGGCCTTCCTCACCCAGAACCATGCTGGTTCAGTTCAGTTACAAGTTGACCATTAGTTAGCCCACTATACCACCCAGAGTGTGAGTGTCACCAACCAATAGGCTTATAGTCTGGATGTAATAAGAAGAGGAAAAAAGAAGGAAGGCTCACTTCTGTTTCTTGGAAGGAGCTCCAATTTTCACCTTCACCTTGGAAGTCCATCTCCTGATTTCCATCACAGACTCTTCAGTTTTACATTTTAGACTTTTTGGCCTCATAATACTTACTCTTATAAGGCTCTAGTGAGATCCAGACCTTTGAATCGTGACTGGATCCTTCACATATACATTGCTCAGACAGCCCTTTTGCACTTTTCTGTACCTGACTATGGAGGTGGCCATTGTACCTTGTGGATTTGTATGTATGCAATTATTAAATCTGCTTCTCTGGTGAACGCTGTCTACTAGACCAGATTAAAAACTGTATACAAATGTTACCTACCTTGTTTAAATTATCTTTATTGATATAGTCTTAAAATTAATTTTATTGGCACTATTTATTTATTTTTATTTTAAAGAAAACAAAACCCAACAAAACAGAATAAAGCCAAGCAAAACACAGCAGTGTAAGTGGTATAGAACATCAAAACAGGACAATAGGAAGTCAACAATGGCATCATAATATATCTTGCTATCTTCACAGTACTTGTCCATACCATCAGACATAACCAAACCAAGCAAAACAAAACAGAATAACACCAGTCAAAACACAACATTGAATAAATTAAAACAATAAATTAGAACAAAACAAAACAGTGAGAACAATACTGCACGTTGTTATCTTCGAAATAGTTGCTCAGATTACCAGATGCAGGAATAAAACAAAACAGTAAAATGGAACAAAACATTGGATTTCAAAAAAAAGAAAAAAAAAAGACAAAACAAGACAAAACAAAACAGGAGGATGTCTCCCACAGTTGACACAATGCACATTGCCATCCTCCAAGTAGATGCCCAGACCACCAGCCCCAGGCCTGCAGAGTCAACAAAACAATACATGCATCAAGCTATTCTCTTCCTTTCAGTTGCTATCATCTCACCCTGAGTCCTCCAAATCATCAGGGTGTGGGGGTGCTGTACTAGTTTTTCAGCCCACCCACCAGCTGGCTCATGGAAAGGCATAGTTTGTCTTCTGGCTGGGACTCTTTCTGATCAGCACGGTGGTGCTTACTTCATGGGAAGGCATAGTTTCTCTTCCACTATTTACTTATTTATTTTTTTTGAGGTAGAGTCTGCACCACCATGCCCAGCATATTGGTACATTTTAAATTTTTTTTTTTTTTTTTTTTTTTTGCGGCACCGGGGATTGAACTCACAGCTTTGCGCCTGCCAGGGCAGGCGCTTAAGGCACTGAGCCAAACTCCCGGCCCTGGTACATTTTAGATATAAATAATGATCACATTCAATGTAGGGAATTTATACCTATACACGATATATCTTGATTCCTCTTTTTTTCCATTCCCCTCCTCTTTCTTCAACCACTTGTCCTGTTAACAATTTTAAAATGGAAATCTATGCACATTGTAGAACATTAGTGATGACCATGACTAATTTTAATTGTCTTCTCTCTTACTCTGACACCTTCTCCTATAACTATTGTACTTTTCAAAAAACAAAACAAAACAAAAACAAAAATAGCAAAACAACAACAAAAAGTTTTTGGTGAGCCACAGTTTGCCAAAAACCAATAAGAAAGCTGAACATTATGGTGCATGCCTGTAATCCCAGTACTCTGGGAAGCAGAAGCAGAAAGATTTCAAGGGTGGACAACTTGGTGACTTAGTGAGATCTTGTTTTAAAATAAAAAATAAACAAGATCCAGGAATGCAGCTCAGAGTGAAGACCCTGAGGTCAATCCTCAGTACTTAACACAAACAAAAAGGCCAATAAGAATAATTTCATTAAATTTGGGGATCATAACATGCAGACCAGAATTAAGAATGTAAGCCTGAGTGGTACATCAGTAGCAATATTAGTTCTTCAGTTTTTGATGGAACAATTAACTTGGTAGTATTGTGGAACCTCTTTTTAGGCTATAAAAGTGACTCCAATCCCTATGAAAGATGCCTTTGGGGATTGTACTTAAGCCTTTCAGAGAATAAGGACCTGGTCCTCTTTCCTAGATTCACAGTTGAAGTCTTACCCATCCAAAGTTTTTCCATCCAGTCTGAAAGGTATTGATTCTCTTTCATTCAGAGTAGGGGTCACAAACTATACCCGGTTGGCCACATTGTTTTGTATTGTATCACAGTTAATAATGGGTGCTATATTGCAAAATAGTTAATAAGAAACCCAAAGAAGAATGGTATTTCCTAAGATGCAGAAAACATTTAGAATTCAAATTTGGGTGCCCATCAATAATTTTTTGTTGTGCCAGAGTCACATTATTCATTACTGGTTTTCCATGGCAGAAGTGAGACTACTAATAGGCAAAATTTAAAGTATTTGTTACCTGGATTTTTTCAAAAGCTGTTGCTGATCCCTGTTGCAAGGGATTGCCTTATTCTGTTGCCTCACTTGAGCAACATCTGTCTGGATATATATTAGAAATAGTGATAATTACACAACATTTCCATGCTTTCAAATACTATATTCAATGGAAGGTGTTTAAGCACTTTGCAGATATGACTATACTACTCTAGGGTGATATTAATTGCAGAGTGCTAAATACTCTTATTTTCTTCAACCGCAGAGTTTAATCATAGGTACATTTCCCAGAAGTGTTCAGAAATAAAGTCCTTATGGACATGGCTCCTGACTATATCACAGCTCTGAAAGCCTCATAGTGGATTTATTTAGTCTCCAATCCCTCGGAAATGCTCAGTAATATACCTGAGCTAATATTTGTTACGGCTCCAATCATTTTCTCTCCTTTATTCTGGAGAGAGGGAATGTCAGTAAGAAGGAGCATTCTTCTCACCCACTGTGAGGCTGCTGGGAAAGCAGGAATAAACTATAATCATTCACTTCTTTTCTGTGGGGCAGGAGTGAAGGAATAACCAAGAAACAAATTTATCAAAAACCTGTCTCTACAGAGCGCCCCGTGCTTCATTTAGCTGAATACACACATGCATAGAAGGCACCACCATTATTCTGCTGGAGATTGGGTCTGAAATCAGACTATGAAGGTCAGGCTGGTTGTGCTTCTGATTATGGAATGAAACCTGCATCTCTGCTGCTCTGTGTGATCCAATAAGCTCAGTCCTTCTCTCTTGCGCTCACTGCACCCATGCTCTGCTGGTGCTGCCGCATTATATTGTCTCTCAGCGCATCGTCTTTATTTCCAAACCTTTGTTCATGCTGGACCAGCATCAGGAGTTCCCTGTATGCTGTATTCTTTCACACAAATGGTGTTTGAAATTAAAAACTCAGAAAAATGCACTTCATTTTTTATATCACTGTTATAAGTATTCTAAAGTTTTCTCCTTAAGTTTCAAAAAATCATATTAATCATTCAGTTTTGTTTTATTTATTTATTTAAGAGAAAAAAAGACACAGAAAAGAAAAACAAAAAGCAAAAGAGACAATAACAACAAACACAAAACATTAACAGTATAAGTTTACAAAGCCAGACGATACAAATTTAGAAATGGTTGTAATATTGCCTATTGTTACCGTCAAAAGGTTAACTTAGATTACCAGATATAGACATGAAAAATTGGCATAATCATATAAGTATTAACTGTTCTTTTTCAAGAACTAATTGAATTAGTAGTACTGTTATTTATCTATCTTATGTACACATATACAAATTTATGTCTTTTTCCTTTTCTCTTCCTTCTTTCCTCCTTTCCCCTATCCCAGTTACTTTTCCTCTTTGAGCAGTTTCTTACCCTTACACAATATTTGTTGTAGATTTTGGATCATATTTGTTCTTTCAGTTTCTTACACTAGGGACACATATGGTATTCACACATGTGAGTTTGATTTATTTCACTTATGAGTATGGTTTCAAGTCGCGTCCATTTACTTAAAAGCCTCTATGCAATTTTTCTTTATAGCTGAGTAATACTCCATTGTATAAAAATACCACATTTTTTTTCCCACTCCTCAATTGATGGGCACTTGGGTTGTTTCCAAGATGTGGCTGTTACAAATTGTGCTGCTATAAACATGGGTGCACATATATCACTGTGGTAGGATGTTTTTAATTCTTCTGGGAAAATGCCCAGAAGTGGAATAGCTGTGTCAAATTTAATCTCTAACCCTAGCTTTTTGAGGAACCTCCACAGTGATTTCCACAGTGATTGCACCAGTCTACACTCCCACCAACAATGGAGAAGAGTTCCTTTTCCCCACAACCCCTCCAGCATTTGTTATTTGTTGATTTCTTGATCTTGGCCATTTTTTTCTGGAAATGAAATTTCATTGTTCTTTTAATTTGCATTTCTCTAATGACCAGTGATGTTGAACATTTTTTCATATATTTATTTACCATTTTTATTTATTCATCTGAGAAGTGTATATTCATCTCAGATGCCCATTTTTGGATTGTGTCTTTGAATTTTGGGGGCCTGATTTTTTTTTTAACTTTTTATATGTTCTAGATAGAAGTCCTTTCTCTGAAGGGCAGTTGGCTAAGATATTTTCCCAATTTGTGAGTTTTCTTTTCACTCTGTTGGAGATTTCTTTTGACATGCAAAAACTTTTTAATAAAATGAGATCCCAGTTGTGGATTCTGGGAAGTATTTCCTGTGCAATTTGGTTTTTGTTTATGAACTCTGCTTACCACTGTGTCGTCAAAATTTCTACCTACTTTGTCTTCCAGAATATTTTGTGTTTCTGTTTCAATATTTAAATCTTTGATTCATTTTGACTTTAGTTTAGTGCATGATGATAGGCATGGGCCTAGTTTTAGCTTATAGCATATGGAAAGCCAGTTTTTCCAGCATCACTTATTAGAGAGGCTATCTTTCTTCCTATGTACATGTTTGGCCCCTCTGTCAAAGATGAGGTGGCTGCGTGTGTTTGTAGTTGTGGCTGTATCTTCTAATCTATTCCATTGGTCCTCAGGTCTGTTTTTATTCCAGTACCATGGTGATTTTATCACAGTAACTTTGTAATATAATTTCAAGTCAGGAATTGTGATGGTTCCTGCCTTGCCTTTGTTGCTCAGAATTGCCTTCGCTATTCTATGTTTCTTCTGATTCCAGATGAATTTTAGGAATGATTTCTCTAGATCTGTGAGGTATGGTAATGGTATTTTGATTGGAATTGCATTAGATATGCATAACAATTTTGGGAGAATGGACATTTACACAATGTTTGTTCTTCCTATCCATGAACAAAGAATGTCTCCATTTTCTGAAATCTTCTTCAATTTCTTTTTTCAGAATAATGTAATTTTCAATGTATAGATCTTTTACTTCCTTTGTTAGATTGATTCCTAATTATTTCATTGTTGGGGTGCTATAGTGAAGGTCATGGTTTCCTTTATTTCTCTCCCAATGAGTTTATTGTTTCTATACAGGAATGCTACTGATTTTTGAGTGTTGACTTTGTATCCAGATACATTACTGAATTTTGTTATTACATCTAGAAGTCTTTCAATGGAGTTATCAGGGTCTTCTATGTAGAGTATCATATCATCTGCAAATAATGATAATTTAGCTTCTTCTTTTCCTATTCTTCTTCCTTTCCATGGTGCCAGGTAACAAGGACACCTGCTGTGAGTTCTCAATTTCCTTCCTGAAGTTACAGTATGTGATCAGAAAGTAAGAAAGAGCAAGAGACAAAATAGAGATGCAAGCAGGGATCTCTGATGTCCAGTTGTTCTCAGGGAACATTCATTCAGAACCTTGGTATTTACTCATTAGATATCTGAGTCAAGGACAATGGATGAAGGGGAGTGTGTGTTTCTGGGGATAGTAATGGCAACTGCAATGTGCTAGCAAGAAGAACAAAACCTTCTTGCAAGGACAAGGATGAGACAGGAGGCAGTGTGAAACTATAGTTTCCCCAGGTGCCTTAACATCTTCAGCAGATCTTGTCTTGCCCTGTGAGTTCCACAGCAGTCACTAGTCCTAGGGCTTCCAGCTGTAATCAGAAAAGAGTAGGGAGTTTCACATTCCAATCTGGCCCCAAAACAGGACAAAGATAAGTTTGGATGTCCCCTAGACTCAGTTTATAATTCATAGTTCCCAACAATTAGGTAGAAGCTCATAGGAATCTAACCTTGTATTTCATCTAAAAACAATTCCTTGATACTCATTCATTGTTCACAGTGACTTTTTGGAATATAACTACTATGAAGAATGAAAATCAACAATGTATATTGTCTTACTTACTTTTCATTCATTGCTGTGCCAAAATACCTGACGCCCAAAATTAGGGAAGGAAAGGTTTATTTCTTACAGGTCTCAGGGTTTCAGTCCATACTTAGTTGGCTCCAAGACAGCATGGTGTGGCAGGGCAGCCATTCATGGCAGCCACCAAACAGCAAGGCACACGAACCCAGCAAGACAGGGAAAAAGACAATGCATTCCCTTTGCCTTTACTCTGTATGTTGGCTCCACCCCTGGGCAGGTGCAGCACTCATGTCACCAATCCCAGCACTAGACTACAAACCAATCACAGATGCCAGACTCAGCCCTTTCCAAATTACATGAGCCCTTGGGGGAACACAGGATCAAATCAATACATACATACTTCCAACTTTAAGAAAGCTGAGACTGGTGACAACTTTTTGTACATCTGTCTGTCCAGTCTATGGACCTAAGGGTTTCTAAATCTAGGGCTTCAGCTGTTTGTTTTCCCATTCTATACACCCTGCTCCCTTTGGAAACACATTTCTGTCTTGGATGAATAATTAATCTATATGACTGAGAACACTGAGAGTATTGCAAGACGACTTCAAGCTACCTGCCTGATATCAAATGATGGTGTTCTCTCCGTTTCAGCCTGCTTCAACCTCAATACCTGTAGTAACACTGAAAGAAAATGTTAGATTTAATTCAGAGATGGGAAATATATATCTCATTTGCCTCCACTCTTTCCTTTTTATTCAAAAGATATGTTGCTAATTGCTCACAGTACTCGTGGTGCATTCTAATATGGTTATAGAATCACCTTCAGCACAGTGCTACAGGAAGCTACTGATAGCAGACTAAAGGGAGGATGTTTATTGAAATCTTTCTCACAACCATAAGCATAATATGTTCTTTTCTGCTTTGATGGACTCTATAAATTGTATTCAATGTGGATTTTTTGATATTCAATAAAAAGCTTTGAGGAAACAATCCTGAAAGTGTTACGTATTAGGGAATCATCCTATGTAACACAGGATTGTAGCATCAACATGCATAGCCTCCTACTATGACTAGACAGCCCTTGCAATATATAGAAGGAATGTGCTCACAATAACTGACAGCATAATGTTTCCAGGAATGAAAGTTCATCCTGCAAACTGGGTGTGGTGGTGCACGCCTTTAATCCCAGCACTCAGGAAGCTGAGGCAGGAGGATCATTGTGAGCTCGAGACCAGCCTGGGCTACAAAGTGAGTTTAAGGACAGCCTGAACTGCATAGTGAGACCCTGTCTCAAAAAAAATAGGGCTGAGGATTTAGCTCAGTGGCCTAAGTGCCTGCCTGGCAGGCACAAGGGTGTGAGTTCATCCCCAGTACACACACACACACACACACACACACACACAAAAGTTCATTTTGCTGATTTTCACTGCAAAGTAGAGTGAAGTTAGAGTACAGCAAAAACTTAATTGCTGTACTCATTTGTTCTCTTTTATTTTCCTCTTTCAAACCTGATTTTTACTACTGCTGTATGTTACTTCCATTTGTAAGGAAACTCAAAATATATATTAATGTATTTCTGTTAATATATTAAAATATAATCTAGAATTTACTTAGAATTTGCTTTTAAAATCTAGTGGATCATAGCAGAAGTTGCCAAGAAATTTTGAATACTGAGTGAGGGATTGTTGAATACATGTAATGTGTACAGCAGAGTTTGATGGTTTCTTATTTTTCTAGTTTTCAAAAATGTCTTACATTTAAGGAATATATTCAGGAAATTTTCCTTTTCTCCATTATTGTCTCTAACAAATTATGTTGCATTCTCCTTCTGTATTAACTAAGGATATCTTGGGGGGATGCAATAAATTTCCTGGTATTAGGAAATATTGCCTTCATATATAAGTAATTTGATGTGAAAAATCAATAAAATAAAATTCTGTCCTTCACACAATATCCTACCTCTCCTAGATCAGGCCTGCCCAAGACCACTGATAAGGAAGGTGGGTTTGAACAAACTTCAGTTGGTCCAGCATAGTTTGCTTTAATTCTTCAAAACTTATTCCTTTGCTACAGTCTCCTGTAGGTTGGATACAAGGAGAAGGGAGATCATAAGAAAAGGTAAAATATGAGTTCCTGGTTATCTGCACTTCTTTGTTGCTTTTTTTGATTGTCTCTTTCACTCAATGTTCTCTCCAGGAGACATTTTGTAGGATCTTGTAAAATATGTTTCATTCACAATCTCTTACATTCATGATGATGATCTCGCTCCTGGAAATTACAGTTCTTCCTTAACTCTTCCTCAGGTGTTTACTCAGGGATTCTCTGGCCTAAGACAAGATCTTTAAGTGAAGCCTGCAGTCTTGTCTTCTTTAAAAATGTCTACTTGACTTTTAGGAAAACCCACATGTGTTGCTGTTCATCCAAAGTGTAAATATGTATCACTGATACTATCTCCTTTTTTCTTGCTTTCAGATGACAGTCATACATTGATCTTGGTCTTCATGTTCTCCAAGTTCTAAGGGACATAGGTTAAATTCTCTAAAGAACTGTTTGTCCGCATAAAACCTTTGTTCTATGACACTATTCACCTCATAGTACAAAAGATTTTTTTTAAAAAGTCAAGAGTTCAGTTACAAGATGGATTATGGCTTGCTGAACCTCACACCAAGCTTGAAACTCCAAAGAAGATGCTTCTTCCTGCCTTCTATTATAGGAAGGGATGGAAAAGGTGACAAGCCTTTTTATTCCTACTATTTCCCTTCCATTATCCTTCCCTCTTTGATAAATCTCTCTTGAATTATTTACTTGTCCTTCTAGAGGGCAGAGATGAGTCATGGTTTAATAGTTTCAGGAATGAATTTTTCTACCTCCTAAAAAAAATCCCACAGTGATATAGTGTTTAACGTATCTTCATTGCCTTCAACCTTGAGGCTTACCAGAAAAGCAGAAACTTAACATATGTAGTGCACTTGTAAAGCAAGCCTAACCTACCTATTTGGGATAGTTTTACATTACTTTTATGGACTCAAGAGAGATAAGAATCTTCATTGTCAGTTAATTTACCCACATGACGGTTACATTTTTTTTTCTGCGACTTCTATATTGGTAATGTATTCAGCCTCATCAGCTCAAGACATGATGGCAACTCATTGTATTTGGAAACAGCTTTAGTTAGAAATATGCCCATGTGTCAAGTCAAAATCTGCTTCTCTATAATTTCTAACCAACATTTCTCCTTATTCTGTTCTTTGGAGCTAAACTAGACAAGCTGTTCTCTCCTGAAAATCTTTTACATGAAAATGTTTAAATACTTCAGGATAGAAGAGATGTTTTTCAGTTTTCTTTCTTAAAGACTCAGGATTCTCACTGATTCCAAATGTTCCTTAATGAGAATTTTTAAATTCTGCCACTACATGGTTC
>RJWM01004990.1:0-96019 GCA_004363535.1 Dasyprocta punctata | reverse complement strand
AATAATCAAGATCTCAGAAATTCAACACAAAAACAGAATATTAAAAGCTGTTAGAGAAAAAAAAAAAAAACAGATCACCTACAAAGGAAAACCCATCAGAATCATGACAGACTTCTCAACACAAACCATCAGGTCCAGAAGAGCTTGGAGTGAAGTATTTCAAGCCCTGAAACAAAACAACTTCCAACCCAGATTGATGTACCCTGCAAAACTATCTTTCAAAATTAATGGAGAAACAAAATACTTCCATGACAAAGAACAACTAAAGGAATTTATGACAACCAAGCCAACCCTACAAAGAATACTGAAGGGCATTTTAGAGAGAGATAAAAATGTCCACAGCTCCAGAAACAGTGGTAGAGGGATATCACCGAGCGAGGCAGACAATTGAATAATTCATCATCGGGATTTGAGTCCAGTAATGTCTTCAATGAGCTGTTTAGTTTGATTTTATTCTATCTCAACCTGCATAATTTTATTCTATATGATGACATGGACAGCTATTCCAAAGATAGCAAACTATATTAGGGTAGCCTTTATTGATATTTGATCACCTTGTTTTGAAACCCTGTATTGCTTTCATTGTTCTGTTTTGAGTGATTTTAACCTATTTTGATTTGTTTGATTGTATTATAACAGATGATACAGTCAACTGCTTAGAAATAATATGAGGCATTATAGAAATCAACATTGTATTACTATGTATTGCTTCCATTGTTTTATCTTTTATTGGTTTTATTCTGTACTATTTTGTTTGATTATATTAGGCCTGATGATATGGGCAGTTATTTTAAAGACAACAAGAGGTATTCTAAGGGGAAAGGAGGAAAGAATGAAAGGAGAAGAAAAAATACATAAATTTATAAATAGGTGTACATAAGATGGTTAAAATGACAATATTACTAAATGCATTAGCTATTGAAAAAGAACAGTTAATACTCATATGATTAGATCAATTTTACAAGTCTATACTGTTAATCTGAACAACCCTTTGAAGGTAACAATACGCAATATTACAACTACTGTCAAATTCCAACCATCTCATTTTGTAAACCTATAATGTTATTGTATCTGACTTGTTGTTTTTTGTTTGTCTCTTTTGCTTTTTGTTTCTCTTTTCTGTGTCCATATTCTCTTAAATTAAAAAAAGAAACATGTAGAAAGAATAATGGAAATATGAAAATCACAATTTGGTGACCATCATAAATGCTAATTGATCCAAGCAAGAGTCATTAATGGATGATGAAACCGATGGGTGGAAGTTTGAGTACTAATAAGACATTTACAGAATCTCAAAGTACCTCTCCCAAAGAGAGTTGTTAGTTACAGAGGGAAGGGCAGTTTCTTTACAGTAAAGGCAGAAACCAGCTTAACCAAATGATGAAAACTGTCAGTAAAGAATCAAACGGACAGCATACTTCCTGATAGGAGCACTGAGAAGGACTCAGCATCACTTCCGTGGGACTTCTGCCCAAAGCATATAATGTGAATCTAATTATGAAGCACATCAGACAAAGCGAAAGTGAAACCCAATCTACAAAATAACTGGCCTGCATTCTTTGAAAAATGTCAGTGTCATAAGATACCTAAAAAGCCTCAGGACTTATTCCAGATGCAAGGAGACTAAAGATTCATGATAACTGAAAGCAATACATATCTTGGAACCATCTGTTTTCTTTTGTTTTGATGTAAGGGACATTATTGAGATGATTGGTGAAATTTTAATCAAGTATATAGGTCACACAGCAGCATTGTATCAATGTGAGTTAACTCTTTTTGATAAGCGAGAAAGGTACAGATAGAGATAGATGATAGGTGGTCAGAGATTGAGGGATGGGAGTAAAGAAAAGACAGCTAAGTATTAACATTTGGGACTCAGAATACCTGGGATTCATTGTATTATTTATGCATCTTTTCTGTAAGTCTGAAATCATGTCAATAAAATATTTTTGGTGCTGAGGATTGAACCTAGGGTCTCACACATGCCAGGCAAGCAGTTCACCACTGAGCTACATCCCAGCCCTTTTTATTTTTTATTGTGATCAGAGATACCAATAAGCTTCCAAATTCAGGATCCTCCTGCTTCAGCTTCCTGAGTAGTTGGAATTATAGGTTTGTACTGCCACATCCAACTCAATAAATTTTTTAAAAAACTTATTAGTATCTCTTGCTGCTTTATGAGTTGGCTGTACTCAGTTGAGCAGTTCTTGCTTAGAATCTCCTATGTGGCACACTCAGAGGGCAGCTGGGGTTGGAGCCAGTTGAAGGCCCAATTGGACTGGACATCAAAGACAGCACAATCAGGCAAATGGCAGGTACCTTGGTGTACCTCACATAGTCTTCTTTCTGCCAGGGCAACCTGGAGCTCTCATGGTAACCCATGAGTCTGAAGAACAGCAAGCAAAACCTGCTGGTGGTCCTAAAAGCAAAGCCCAGAGCTAGCACAGCATCACTTATGTTACATTCTACAGGTCCAGATTCAAGACAGACAGTGGCCTGGACTCAAAATACTCAATGTTATGAAAGACCAAAACTAAAGAGAACTAGGGCTATAGCTTAATGGAAAAGCACTTGCCTAGCATGCAGGAGGCCCTGGGTTTGATCCCCAGCCCCTCACTAAAAAAATGTAAAGAGAAATAACTAACAAATATACTGCATGGTCCTTGATTGGACAGAAAAACTTCCATAAAAGGGCATCTAGGGAAAATTGGAAAAATTTGAACATGATCTGCACATAAGATAATGTTGTTGCATTAAAGCTAAATTTCTTGGTTATTTTAGTAATACTGTGGCTTTGTAAGAGACTATAGCTCTCAAGCAATACAAACTGAAATATTATATTTCAGGGTACAGTATCATAATGTCTACAACTTATTTTCAAATGGTGTATCAAAAATGCTAAGAATAAATTTAAATATGTATATGTACTTGGAGAGAGATAAGAAATAAATATGGTAAAATAATTGTCAATCTTAGTGCATGTTAGAGGGTATTTATTTGTCTCTGTCATTTTTCCCATTGCTGGGGCAAAATACCCAATACCCAATATCCACAACTTGAAGGAGGAATGAAAGGTTTATTCTGGCTCACCATTTCAGTCCATTGGCATGAAGTTTCAAGTCAGAAACAGCATGACGAAAATACATGAAGGAAGAAAGCTGTTCAATAAATGGCAACCAGGAAGCAGAGAGAAGAGAGGAGCAGGGGTGGGAGATGCACCCTTTCAGGTCATGTCTCCTGTGACTTGCCTCCAACCAGACACCCTCCTCCTAACATCAACCAGCTATTAATTATCAGTGGGCTAACCCGCTGATAAGTATAGCACTCCATGGTCCAATCACCTTCCAAATACATAACACTTTGGGGGGACATTTTGCTTATAACCATAATATTACTTTACTAGTCTTTTATCTTTTCTGTAATTTTAGATTTTTCAAAATAAAGAGTTGAAGGATAACATGTTTTAGCCAGACTTGGTGGGACACACTTGTGATCCTAGCAGTTGAAGCCAGAGGATCACAACTTTAAGCCTAACCTGGGCAATTTAGTGAGACCTTGTTATAGTGTGGTCAGATGGCCCCCACTTAAGCCTCATGTAATCATGGACGGGGCTGAGTCTGGTGTTCGTGATTGATTTGTTGTCTAGTGCTGGGATTGGCAATATGTGTGTTACACCCACCCAGGGGTGGAGCCGACATACAGTGTAAGGCTAGGAAGAAGGCGTGTCTTCCCTCTCTTGTAAGTTCACGCCTTGTTGTTTACAGCTGCCGCCATGAGCCGCTGGCCCTAAGCAATGTCACCCTGCCTTGCAGCCAGCTGAGTATGGACTAAAACCTCCAAAAACTGTAAGAAAAAAACCTTTCCTTCCCTAATTTTGGGCATCAGGTATTTTGTCTCAGAAATGAGAGAAAAGTAAAAGTAACCAAGATAGACCTTATCTCAAAGTAAAAATTAAAAAAGATCCTGGGATATAACTCAGTGCAAAGGCCCTAGATTCAATCTCTCAGCCCTCAGTATTAGGAAGAAAGAAAGAAAGAAAGAAAGAAAGAAAGAAAGAAAGAAAGAAAGAAAGAAAGAAAGAAAGAAAGAAAGAAAGGAAAGAAAAAATTTTTGAAAACATTTACCCCCACTAATATGGGCAAGACTGTACTTACTTGTATGACCTACTCATGTATCAGAGAATCTTAGAATTTGAGAATCCTGAGTTCATGCAGTTAAATGACTACCAGACTATAAGTTGTAATGCAACCCTTGGTCATGAACAGTGTGGCCTTGAGTAGCATCTTTAGAACAGAAAAGAATAAAAACAAAAATCAGTGATCTGCATCACTTAAGCCTGGGGCTGCGGACATAGCTCAGTGGTAGAGTGTTTCCTCAGCATATGTGGATCTGGGTTTGATCTCCAGTATCACAAAGAAATGAAGTGAGGCAACTTTGATTTGAATCACCTATATATGTATACATGTATGAATGTGATGGACCTCAGTAAAAAGTGTATTTGTTACTGTGGCTTGTGATCAACTAGATTTGAAAGATTCAGCTGTTTCATATCTGTAGTATTATACCAGTTCAAATCAAGGTGGAGGATTCTGCTCTTTAACAGGGCACTTTTGGACATCTCCTACAATTGGCATTTATTTTAAAATTGTGTTTTCTTGTTCTTAGAATGGTGACAGGACTATTTACTGTGATACCAATTTTAGTTTTGTTCCTGCATCTCCCTGAGCCCAAGGCCTTTTTTACAAAGCAGAACTTGGGAACTAGAAACACAGAGCAAAAAATAGAAATTGTTTTTAAACAATCTCTCTTTCTAAGTCTTTTTAAAAATTTTATTTATTTTTAAGCCCAAACTCCTTAAAAGAACTGTGCTGAATTGAAAAATGTTGACTTCAAAACTCATCAATAGTTTTCTTTGAATTAATTTTACTTTAACTCATTTTATGTATGTCAGATACAAGATATTTCACATTTTTGTTGTTTTGAGACAGGATCTTGTTATGTAGTTTAGGCTGACTTTGAATTCAATTTGTAGCCCAGGCTGGCCTTAAACTCACAGTAATCTTTCAGACTTAGCCTTCCTAGTGATGGGATTACAGGAGTCTACCACTGTGCCTAGCTAAAAGATCCCTTAAAATGAGGAGATTGAATGAATCCAAGAACTTTTTTTTGTCTTTTTGAGACAGGTTTTCACTATGTAGTTCAGGCTGGTCTTGAACTCACTGTGTAGCCCAGGCTGGCCTCAAACTGAACTCGCAGTGATTCTCCTGCCTCAGCCTCCATTCTCCTGCCTCAGCCTCTGAGTGCTAGGATTATAGGCATGTGCCACCATGCTCAGCCAAACCCAAGGATTCTTAACCTGAAGTTAACAGATTAGTGAATTTGAAAAAGAAAAATATTTCCACCTTGTTTTCATTAGCAAAAGTAAATGTTTCCTAGCAAAACAAAACAAAAGATTAAGGTATGATGGTGTGCATCTGTAATTCTAGCACTTGAGTGGCTGAGAAAGAAGGATCTCCATGAGTTTGAGGCCAGCCTAGGTTACATAGTGAGTTCATGGCTAGCGTGAACTTCATAGTGAGATCCTGTCTCAAAAAAAACAAACAAACAAACCAAGAATTGAGGTGTGTTATGTACATGCACTAATTCCCCACAATGAATGTAATCATTATGTACTGCAAACGTGTACAAATAAAAATAAAAAATTTTTAAAAAGAAACATAATTCTGCCTAAAAAAACAAATGTTTCCTTTAATGCAAATTTAAGTATCAAATTATAGTCATGTTAGTGAGACCTGTAACTTATCATCAATACAAATCACAAATACTTTCATAGCATATGACTGTTGTTGCAGATGTCTTGAAATATCATTTATGCTTATTGCCACTTAAAAATTAGACTCCCATTAGATCTTACTAATTAATAGATTAAATTGAAGGAGCAAATATAGCACTCTATCATACATGTATAATTTTTAATATTGTAATACCCATATTTTTAATGTAATTGTTTTTCTTTGTGTTGCTTTGTTTGATGTCTTTGAATTAAAAAACATTATTCTGAGAAGCAAGACTGCCATAGGATTCCTAAGGTAAGAGAAAAAATAATGTTTTGAATCTTTGGGTTGTATGATATTTGGTTTTCAGTGTCCATATTGGTAGGTACACAGGATCTCTCTCTGTGTCTCTGTCTCTGTCTGTCTGTCTCTGTCTCTGTCTCTGTCTCTCTTTATTTCTAGTACTGGGAGTCAAACCTAGAACCTGGACCATGTGAGCAAGTGCTGTATCATTGAGCTACCTGCAGCATCTATACAGAAGGTCTTATCTGTCTCTTTGAGAAAAGACTGGCCTGTAATTTAGAAAATAATCTCTGTAATAAGATCACGCTGACTTTTTGATCATTTAAAATCTGATTTGAAGTACAATTGGCAAGATGAAGCATACAAACTTTTACATCCAACTTTTCAAAAAAAAATTTAGTTAAAATGTTCTAATGAATTTACAGCAAGAAGTAGGAAAAATAGCACCAGAAACTGAATGAAAAACTCATACCTTACTTTCAGTTCTGCTACCTGATTCTGGTATTGTCATTTAATGACCCCCCTTGGGAGGATGAAACAGGAGGATTGCCAAGAGTTTGAGCCCGGTCTAGGCTACATGGTAAGTCCAAGACAAGCCTGAAAGGCCTGGGGATGTAGCTTAGGGGCACAGCATCTGCCTGGCAAGTGCAAGGCCCTGAGTTCTATTCCTAATACCAAAAAAAAAAAAAAAAAGAAAAAGAAAAAAAGCCAAGAATATTCTTAACCTGGCATGGTGGTGCACACCTATAATTCCATCATTCAGGAGGCTGAGGCAGGAGGATCGTTGCAAGTTTGAGACCAGCCTGGGCTTCAAAATGAGCTCAAGGCCAGCCTGAACTGCACAGTGAGATCCTGTCTCAAAAAGAAAGAAAAAAAAACAGCCTGAACTGTATAGCTAGACCCTGTTTCAAAAAAAAAGTCTGATCCTCATCTATAAGCACATTTAGATGATCTTTAAAATCTATAAGCTCTTTTTCTAATTATAAAATTCTATATTTTTAGCCGGGTATGGTGGCATATGTCCATAATCCCAGCACTCAGGTGGTGGGGCAGGAGGATTGCTGCGATTTTGATGCCAGCCTGGGCTACATAGTGAGTTCAAGGCCAACCTGAACTACATAGCAAGACCCTGTCTCAAAAAAAAAAATTCTACACTTTTAAAATTTTCTGCCTTTTTGCTAGATGTGTATTTGGGGATTTAGTCCTTAGTATTCTATCTTTTGTTCATACACTTATCAAACATCGAAGTGGAAATAACTATGAAAATTAGCCAAGGATTCTGGGAAGCAAGTCCATCAACTTATATGGACTCCCTGGACTTTGAAGCCTGAATAGGAGTCAATTAAGTGAAGAGAGGATAAAGATGTTCCAGGCATAATGACACTGCCTATAAAGGCTCAGTGTGCTTAGGAACCACAGAGCACCAACAGGCTTGATAAGTACACAGAGGGGATGAGAGCTGTGGTGAGTATAGGCACCTTAGCTTTAAAACAAATTGGAAAAGGTACATCGACAAAGAAAGTGATGTGGTCACATTTGTGCTTTGGAAAAAAGTGCTGAGAGCAGCATGAGGCATGGGGGAGATAAAAATCAAAGAGATCACTTAGAGAAGGGAGTACTGCAACATTCAAGGTAAGAAATAATGAAGGCCTGAATCAAGGCACTGGCGATGAGAATAATGGGCAAAGCTCTGAAACAGGTGAACTTTACGGAAAACTGCATGACGATAGGTGCAGAATCAGTCATGATACTAGTTTCTACCCACAATTGGATGAAGTGCAATTAATGAAGAGTGTAGTCATTAACCAGAATAGAGAATACAGGAGTTTTATGGCTTGTGTCTAGATGTTTCCCCAAAGCCTCATGAGGTCATAGGGGGCACTTTTCAGAGGTGGCTGGATCTAGAGTGAGAGATGCTGGGTTAAGTGTGTGATGCTGGGATCAAAGGTGTGTGATTACTAAATTAGTCCACTGATTGGTTTGGCATAGTTCTGGGTGTGGATAATGGGAAGGCCCACCGTGGTTGTGAGTGCTACCTGCCCTAAGGGCAAGTAACCTGGATAGATATAAGGGACAGAAAGAGGGTTGATATAGTTGTCACTTACTGCTTCTTTGCTACTTCACTGCTTTGCTGTCTTCTTCCTGCCATCAACTGTTTCTCCTCTGAGATGTCCCTCTGCCATGCCACCCTGCCTTGGAGTCTGCCAATTATGAACTGAAACCTCTGCAAACTGTGAGCTACAATAAACCTTTCCTCCTTTAGGTTTGGGTGTCAGGTATTTTGTCTCAGCAACAAGAAAAATAACCAAGACAAAGAGGAAGGAAGGGCTTTGTGGGGAAGAAAGCTAAGCTTGAAATGCACAGGTTGAGGAGTTTATTAAGCCTCCAGAGACAGATTCTAGCCAGCCCTTGGAAATCTTGACATGGAATTCTAGAGACAGTTACACTGAAAGATACAGAATTTTAACAGTCATGCAGAAGGTAGCTGAAGCCATTTCGTCAACTTCCCTGTCACCATCACCTCTTGCCTAGGTCTTCTACAATGGTTCACAAAATCCTGACGCCTAAGCTTATTTATTAAGGCTAACAACAACTGCTTTCTCTTCACCCTCACCTTTCTAGTTGGCTTTTGCTCCTCTATAGCACATCTGTGTGTTAGTTAGGGTATAGGCAGAACTGATTTGTCAGAGGAAACCCAAAGGAAAATACCTTATATAAAATAGAAGTATAGGGGCTGCGGATATAACTCAGTGGTACACCTCTTGCCTAGCATGCTCATGGCCCTGAGTTTGCTCCCCAGTTCTGTGAAAATATAAAAAAGGATTTTTTTTTGTCTTTTTGAGACAGTTCAGAATGGTCTTGGGCTCATTTTGTATCCCGAACTGGTCTTGAACTTGTAACAATCCTCCTACCTCAGCTTCCCAAGTGCTGGGATTACAGGAATGCACCACCACACCCAGCTAAGAAATGTATTTTTTTCTTATATAACAGTCTGGAGTCTGGAGGGCAGCTCTGTTCCATGAGGACGTATAGGAACCTAGACTAGTGGAAAGCTTTGCCAGTATCTCTGTTGAGGCCCAAGGGACTGTACAAATCATTGCCAATTCCCAACTAGTGCAAAAAAGACTTAAGGATTCAAGGCAACAACTTCATCTTTATGCAGACAAATACACATCATTTCTGCTTACATTCTATTGGCCTAAACTTGGACAGATGACTATGCCTAGTTTCAAGAGAGACTGGAAAATGTACTGTATTGCTGGGTGGCCATGTGAGGAGCTTGCATCCAGGAAAGAGGGTTTTGTTACTAAAAAATACAAAGAAAAAATGGACACAGGGAACGATTAGCAAATTGGTACTTCTAAACCTCTAGTTATCTAAATACTCCTGCACTTCCTCGTTTCCATATATAGAATACACTCATCGTTCTCCATTGGGAGATAACTACTAGTGCGATCCGTTTACTGAACATAAAGTCTAGTATCTCCAGGTAGTATTTCATCCTCTCCACCAGGTCTAGATCTAGTATCTCACAATCCAACAGTCTTAGTAATAGGCATTTAGAGAGTATCATTTGGTTGGATCCTTGTTTAAAGGTCAGACAGGGCAAAAGAATGCTAAAAACAGTATCTCCAGGTAGTATTTCATCCTCTCCACCAGGTCTAGATCTAGTATTTCACAATCCAACAGTCTCAGTAATAGGCATTTAGAGAGTATCATTCGGTTGGATTCTTGTTTAAAGGTCAAACAGGGCAAAAGAATGCTAAAAACACACCCTCACTGGAATTTGGTTAATGTTTAAGTATCCTATCAGTCTGCCATCTGAAAAAAATACCCTACTTAAGAACGATTATGCCAAAGAAAAACTCTCAGGAATGCAGCCCTTATCTGCAAACGTCAGTCCTGTCATATTCACCTGTCATAGGAGTATTGTACAGTTTAATAGGCCATGATAGGTACTTTCAATGACACTAATGAAAGGTTTGAAAAGGAAGTTACCTAAAGTTATCTTGACCCCAAAATCTCATAAATGCAGTTATGAAATAGCTCCCCAAAACAGAATCTGAAAAACCATATCTTTTATGAAGTAGAATCTGTGAAGTCATATCTTTCATAGAAATTATAAATACTATGTTTCTTAAATATTACTGTTTATCAAAATAAGTGGTGGTACCATTCTGGTTTTCAGCTTTGTTTTGAAAGTTTATGGATCCATGAAATCTGTAGATCTCAGAATTTCTGACTTATATTTCCTCAAGCCATTCCAGATTCCAACATTCCAGAAAGTTCTGAGCCTGCCTGCTGAAGTCTCTGCAAATAGCAGACAAATCTGCATTCCACACTGTCGGGAACATGATTAAGTATCTATTTGGATTAGCCAAGAGAATCTATGTTCCTGCAATTCTGTGACATAGTTACTTACATTTTTTAAAACTTTGGTCATACTGTAGAGTTACAACATTTGCTTTTTCAAATGTGTATCTGCTTTCTTGCAAAAAAAAAAAAAAAATCCAGCCAGTCAGTGAGTAACACCTCAGAATTTTCATTTCTGTTTTAATATGTAGTCTTAGATTTTATTCAACTTTTAAAGAAAATGTTTTGTGTGAGCTGTTGTATTTTTCACAGATGAATAACCTTAACATGGAAATGTGCTCATGTTACACACCATAGACTTCAGCAGAAAGTTTCAGAGAATTTGAGCCTTTTAATCGGATGATCTTGCTCTCTGTTCAGAGAACAAAATTCCATGGGGAACTTGCTATTCAGAGAGGGCTTTGTTCTATTATAATATTCGTTTTCTTTTATCTCTCTAACCAAGAAGACACTTTGCAAAAACCATCTGTGTAAGGAGGATGGTATTACAAAAGAGCTGTTATGAAATTTTAAAAGATCAGATTGGGATAGGGGAAGCTGTGGGAGTCCAGTAGGCGAGGTTGAGGTCTGTGAAGGGGTAATGGCACCTTCCATAACACTTTTACAGATATTTTAACTCTTTTCTTTCTTTCTTTCTTTCTTTTTTTTTGAGACAAGGTCTCGTCTATGCAGTTCAGGCTGGCTTGGAGCTCACTTTGTAACCAAGGCTGGTCTCGAACTCAGAATGATCCTCCTGCCTCAGCTTCCTGAGTGCTGGGATTACAGGTGTGTACCACCATGCCCGGCTTTCAAATCTTTAAGGTAAAAACTTCACTAGTACATTCCTTTTATAAAAAAATACATTTTTTTATTTTTAAAATTGTATTGGTACATTTTAGATATACATAATGATCACATTCATCATAAGGAATTTGCACCTGTACATATGTCTTGATTCTTCTTTTTTTTCTATTCCCCTCCCCTTCCTTTAACACTTTTCCCCTCCTTATTTACAAAAGCTTTTGTTTTCATTTTTTCTTTCTATTCTATATTTTTTCTTGTCCCTTCTTTCCCTCACCCCTCTACCCCACCTAGTTCCCCTTCTCATTTGAAAATTTTCTTCCCATTTCCCAATATCTATGATATATTTTGGTCCTTTTGACACTTTGAATTTCTCACATCAGAGAAACAATGAAGCATTTATACATGTCTATCCAATTTATTTCACTGAAGAGTATGGTCTCAAAGTGCATCCATTTAGCTAGAAATGTCTCAAGTTTACCCTTCTTTATGGTACAGCGTACTCCATTGTATAAAAATACCACATCTTCTTTATCCATTCATTCACTGATGGGCATTTGGGCTGATTCCAAGATTTAGCTATTACAAACTGTGCTGCTATAAAGATGGGTGTGCATACATTGCTGTGGTATGACGCTTTAAATTCTTTCAGGAAGATACCAAGAAGGGGAATAGCTGGGTCTAATGGATCATCTACATTTTTGTTTGTTTATTTTGTTTTTATTTTTGTTTTTTGAGACAAGATCTCTCTATATAGCCAAGGCTGGTCTTGAAGTCACAGTGATCCTCCTACCTCAGTCTCCTGAGTGCTGGGAGTGCGGGTGTGTGCCACCACGTCCTCTAGTTTAAGGTTTTTTTTTTTTTTTTTTTTTTTCGGCACTGGGGATTGAACTCACAACCTTGCACCTGCCAGGGCAGGAGCTTAAGCCACTGAGCCAAACTCCCAGCCCTGGTTTTTTGAGGCAGGGTCGCACTGTGTAGCTCAGGCCGGCCTTGCGCTCGCGTTGTAGCCCAAGCTTGCCTCAAACTCACAACACTCCTCCTACCTCAGCCTCCCGAGTGCTGGGATTAAAGGCGTGCGCCACCACGCCTGGCTCCTAGTTTTAGTTTTTAAGGAACTGCCACACTGATTTCCACAGTGGTTGCACCAGTCTACTCTCCCGCCAACAGTGGAGAAGGGTCTCTTTTTCTCCATAGCCCCGACAACATCTGTTATTGGTTGATATCTTGATAAAAGCCATTTTCTCTGGGATGAGATGGATCTCAGCAGTGTTTTAATTTGCATTTCTTGAATGACAGTGATGTCAAACATTTTTTCATATATTTATTTGCCATTTCTACTTCTTCATTTGAAAAGTATCTATTTCAGATGCCCATTTTTGGATTGGGTCTTTAAATTTGGGGGTCTGATTTTTTTTTGCATTCTTTATATATTCTAGATAGTAGTTCTGATATAGGGGAACGAAACTCCTGACCTACTGGATGTCCAGTACGAGTTTGTGTTGTCTAAAATCGAAGAATGAATTTTAGGAACAACGGAGGTTAAGAACAGAAATATTTGTTGAGAGAAACAAAGCTTCTGTCTGAGAGAGAGACAGAAGGGGTCCCGAGTGGGTTGCCAAGGACTCTGTCTTTTCTAATGACTTTTTTTTTTTTTTTTTGCGGCACCAGGGATTGAACTCACAACCTCGCACTTGCCTGACAGGTGCGTAAGCCGCTGAGGCAAACTCCCGGCCCTTCTAATGACATTTATAGAGTAAAACCATGATGGGGAAAACTGGGAACTCGCAAGGCACGTGGGCATGAGGTGGGACAGAACTGTGGTCAACCAATAAAATTGATTGTTTAGGTAAAATTGACCAAATCAGGGACAAATGGGGAAGCAAGTCAGGAAGTAAGCAAGCATTCTTACAGATCAGTGACTTTCTGTATGGGATTGGGATGGTAATTCCTGGCTTCTCAAGATGATCCCTACCTAATACCTCATGTTTATACTTAGGGTGTGGTTGTATTTGTTTTGCCTTCTGTCTTGAGATCTGGCCCACAGCAAGAGGTGTATGTCTCTTCCAAGGTCACAAGACATCTGGTCCTCTGTGCGGGCTCCTTTGAAGGCCTAGCCCTGTCTGACTGCCTATATGACTGACTAACTCTGTTGCCTGTAACAGTTCTTTGTCTGGGGAACAGCTAGCAAAATTTTTTTTTCCCAAACTGTGGATTATCTCTTCACTCTGTTACTAGTTTCTTTTGCTGTGCAAAAGCTTTTTAATAAGATGCAATTGGAATCAGGAAGCTGCAGCACGCTCCTGTGTGCCAGAAGCTTCAGGCCAGTGGGAAGAGAATCAGGAAGCATGGCCCTCCCAGTGAGTCAGCCAGCATGCGGGCAGGGAGAGAAGATTCCACCACCATCCCTGCGCCGCCCCCCTGCCCTGTAAGTAACCAACTGATTTGGAAGAATGCAGGCTGAGATGATAACAGCTGAAGGAAAGAAAGAATTTAATGCTCATATTGTTGACTTTGCAGACCTAAATCCCAGTAGTCTGCAATTTGCAATATAGTAGCTATTGTGGATTAAAAAAAAAATAACATGCGAACCCAGTTGTTGATTCTTTGTGAAAGTTCCCAAGCAATTCAGGTTTTGTTCATTAAGTCTTTGCCTACACCAATGTCTTCAAGAGTTCTGCTTATTCTATCTTCCAGCAGATTTAGGGTTTGGCTTTAATATTTAGATCTTTGGTCTATTTCGATTTTAGTTTAGTGCATGGTGAAAGATGTGGGTCTAATTTTAATCTTTGGCATGTGGAAAGTCCATTTTTCCTGCACCATTTATTAAAAAGACTATCTTTCTTCCAGTGAAGATATTTTGCTCCTTTGTCAAAGAGAAGGTATTGGAATTGTTTCTGTACCTTCTAATCTGTTCCATTGACCTTCAGGTCTTTTTTCCCCCAGTACCATGCTGTTTTTTTGTTTGTTGGTTTGTTTTGTTTTTGTTTCTGCTTTTGTTTTTGTTTTTGTAGCACCAGGGATTGAACTCACAACCTTGCGCCTGCCAGGCAGGCATTTAAGCCACTGAGTCAAACTCCTGGCCTTAGTTTTTTGAGACAGGGTCGCACTATGTAGCCCAGGCCGGCCTTGCGCTCATGTTGTAGCCCAAGCCTGCCTTGAACTCACAACGCTCCTCCTACCTCAGCCTCCCAAGTGCTGGGATTAAAGGCATGCACCACCACACCCGGCTCATGCTGTTTTTTTCACAGTAACTTTGTAGTATAATTTCAAGTCAGGGATTGTGATGGCGCCTACTTTGCCTTTGTTATCCACAATTGCTTTTGCTATTCTAGGTGTCTTCTGGCTCCAAATGAATTTTAGGATTGTTTTCTCTAATTCTGTGAGATATGCTCCTGGTGTTTTGATCACGATTTCTTTAAATCTGTATAACAATTTTGGAAGTATGACCATTTTCACTATATTCCTACCCAAGAACAAGAGATGTGCTTCCATTTTCAGAGGGGGAGGAGAAAAATTGATAAAATGGAAACAAAGCTTTGTAAATAAGGAGGGGGAACAGTGGTTGAAAGGAGGGGAGGTAAATGGGTAAAAAGAGAGGAACTAAGATATACCATGCACAGGTACAAGTTCCCTATGATGACTGTGATCATTATATATATCTAAATTATACCCATAAATTTAATTTTAAAAAACAGCTTACTTTTTTTTATATATAAAGCCTTGTGATGGAGTATGTTTGACTCATTTAGTTGGAGAATGAAAGTTTGACATATTCTAAAAAATTGTGTGAATGAAAGAGACCTGTCATATGCAAGTATTAGGGAACTCTAAGAAGACACTAAACATAGCTCTCAAAGAACTCAATGTTTGTATCATAGTATGAGAAATTAAATGATGGAGAACAGCGTTTAATGAATGAAGCCTTCTTGCCAGCCAGTGATATCTGGGGCTATTACCTTGCATCCTCAGTCAGATTGGATTGTTTCCCATCCTCAGGTTCCCCAAGACTTTAAACAGTTTTTCAGTGATCCCTACCAAAAAGCATCCTCACCAGACACATGCAGTATACATACACTCTGTTGGAGTTCTCTAGAATATCAGTTATCAGTGAAGAATATATTAAATGGCTCAAGTGCTACTGTGAAGCATTTTTCTATGGGCTAGCAGTAAAATTCCTAGAGCCAGTTTCTGTTTCTGCAACCAGGTGTTCCTTTACAGTCAATGATCATACACAAAATCTACAAATTCATGTAGTGCATATTCTGAGTTTCTTTTTAAAAAAGACCTAAAGATACAATATGTGTTGTGGGGATAGAAATGATTGGTCTTTTCCCAAAAGACTTTTGGAATTTTGTCTTTGGACAGGCCTCTCTGACAGACAGTGTGGGAGTATTCAAGTTCACCAGGTATGGCAGGGATTTTTATGCCTCACATTTTGAAGGTAAAGTGGGGAAGCTCCACAAAAAAATCTTCTAATGACTATTCCAATTTTGGTAACTTTCATATTCCTGAAATCACTAGTGCTTTACTACTATTATTCTGTAAGACTTTATCTCCTTTAAATTGGACATATATTTGGACTATAACACTGCCAATGGCTCCCATGCCTAATGCAACACTCCAACCACTTAGAAGGAGCCAAATGGTTCCCTTTCAACCTTTTTCCTCTCTGTATACACAGGTTGCAGTGGATGTGCTGTTAGCTTTAATATTGTAGAAGGATACAAGTCACTGGTAAGGGGGACTGATGGTGACTCTGTTGACACACCAACAGCAACTGCAAAACATAGTCATGAGAATAATGAGAATTTGCTGGAACCTGTGGAAGACTTTAAGGAATGGAAAGAGTAGATAATAAAATGCCTGCTATTCTCCAAAAATAAGGACCTTCAAACAAATGCAATTAAGATAAATATTTGCACAATTAAAAATTTTAAAAATTAAAAATCAGACAGTGTTATGAATGTTATCAAAATACATTATGCACATTGAATCCCCCCCAAACATATGAAACTAGAGAGGGTTAGGGCAAGGGAGGAGTGATGGGAGAAAAGATTAATGTATGCTGAGTGCATATACAAATCTGCCAAATCAAACCCATTAATTTGTATAACAAATGTGCACTCATAAAATAGTGGGAAAAATCAGATGAATTTTGGAAATTACTATCAGCTGGAGAATGATTTATATGTAAACTGTGCTAAATTCCTTGAAGTTAAACCAACTCTATGTCTTATCAATGCAATAATGCTTGTCACTTAAGTAACTTTATAGGCTAACGTTCTTATTTCATGGGCTGTGGTAACTTGTGTGACTTATGATGACTAAAACACTAATTATCACATGTACTTGTGGTATCAATTAACCAGATTAATTTGCTTTGGCAATGGAATTTTTCAGGCCTAGTTAGGTCTATCTAGGTAACGATTCTATTAGTTGTATTTTTTTGTTTTGTTTTTTGGTACTGGGAATTGAACTCACGACCTTGCTCTTGCCAGGCAGGCGCTTGTGCCGCCAGCTAAACCCCTGGCCCCTAGGTAATGATTCTAAAGAAAGCGTAACTTAAATATTTTTATAATCTGTAGGTTTAGAACAAAAATCACAATTTTAGACTTTTACAAATACCTAACATTTACTTGAGTCTCTAAGGCAAAACCCTAGACTTGCTCTAAATCCTCATCTTTTATTTCTGTAAATTCTTTCTAAATCCATTCTAGGCCCTGCATCCCATTATCTATCACCAGACTGCATTTGTGTCTGTTAAGATGGGTGGAATATTTGCAATATTTGATTGTGTTCAGAAAAATTACCTAACACTTGGAAACAAGCACAAGGATAACTGCTTGTGCTTTCCAAGTCCTGACTGGAGCTTTATTTTAGGTCTTTATTTACAGGGCCCACCCAAGGATTAATTGGCTCTGTAGAGGAATGAATTGTTGCTTGACTAAGGTTCAGACATGTTAATGTGGAGTATTTTGTTCAGTAGAGATGCGAATGATCTTTGTTCATTAGGAGTGATAACCCCAGAGGTTATGGTTTTACTTCCCTGTTTTGCCTCCGATTTAGCAAACTGACTTCAGCTTGCTTTTTCTTTTTAAACACATGAACCTGTCTTCTGAATTCCCTTTTGTACTAGATTTACCACCCTGCCATTTCCCTCATTAAATGCATAAAGCCTGTGACATATGTTCATTCTGTATTTTCATTAGGGCTATATCTTTGAAAATCATACTTTGCTTCCTTAGAGAAATGAGTTCTCACGAGATGTATCTCATAAGACATCCACTCATTAGTTTGCTCAGTCTTCACTTCTCTGAGGTTCATACCTATAAAAAGTTAGCCAAGACATTCAGATTTCCCCCTTTAAATTCTATTTTCTGATAGCCTTCTGACAGAGTTATCACGCTTATTGTCCCAGGAAAGAAGAGACAGACAGTTGCCTGGAACACAGATGCCATTCACCAGCTTTGAAACTCAAAACTGATTTTTTTCAATTCATTTTATTTCAAGGAGAAAAAAAAAGAATAAAAAAGCTAAAAAAATTTCAAAACACATAAATCAGGGTGCAACAATGGTACATACATTGCACATTGTCATCCCCAAATCATTCACACAGAGCACAAGATATCTGCATTCAACTGTCTGAACAATACCATCAAAGTTGGTTTTCTTCACCTCTTCCTGGTAAGACAATGTACATAAAATGCAGGCTTTTTGGGTGGAGCAAGACCTTTCTAAAAAACAAAGCTTATTTTACAATACACAGGCCTGATGTACAAGAGAGAAGAGAGGCTTCCCCGGGGCTGTAGAGAGGAGAGGAAAACGCATCCCTCACCCACTTCTGGTTGTAGGGAAAAAAAGGGGACAGTTCAATCTGGGAGGCAGGTCACAAGACCCAATTAGCATGATCTTCTCTTTGCAGGTTGAATGACTAGGTCAGGCAGAATGGTAGCTAGGTTGCTGAGAAAGCAGAGGTCAGGAAGCAAGGAGGTCTGGATCCAATTTTTCTCTGAGAAGAGAAACATCTGCTCTTTGGGAACAGGAGGCCACTGAAGCTACACCCCTCCCTGGCACACCAGATGCCATCTTGAAAAGGAGCAGAGTGAGGGGTGGAACTCTTATTAGGTTGAGCACATAACTAAGTTATTCAAGTAGAGATGATTTACCTACAAAGACATTTTACATTAGAGTAAATTCTATCTATGGTATAGAATTGAGGTTAATCAATTGCACTCAATGAGATCTTCTCTTCTATCTAGGCAGTATAGGCTTGTAAGGTAAATCTGAATGGACACACAGGAAGAAGAAAGTTACATTTTCATTGTCCTAGCTCAGTAGATCCTGAAAAAATGTGAAACTGCCACCTGTGTGTGCATTGCATACTCCACTTTTTCCCACACACCATCAACAAATCCACTGTTATTTTTTGATTTCATAAAGAGAATGACCTGTTTTGCTTGTGGTTTCTGGTTTCCATCTGATTCACCCACGAACTTTCTTTCTCCTCCCTCCCTGCCTCCTTTCCTCCCTTCCTCCCTCCTTCCCTTCCTTCCTTCCTTCCTCCTCCTCCCCTCCCCTCTCTTATTTTTCTCTTTGTTCCTGTTGTGGTGCTAAGGTCAAATCCCTAGCTTTCTTATCTTATCTTATTTATTTATTTATTTATTTATATTTTGAGACAAGGTGTCTCTAAGTTATCTAGGCTGGCCCTGAACCTGTGATCCTCCTGCTTCAGCCTCCAAATTCACTGGGATTACAGGCACATGCCACTCTACTCAGAATCCATCTAACAAGATAGAGTTGGCGGCAGATTGGAGATACTAATGTGAGGAATATGACTACTGTAGTTATGGGTTTGTTGATAGCTCCTTATGGTTTTTCCAATATTTGCTTACTGTGGTCTGAGCTGTATTGTTTGGTGCCATTTGCTAAATGTAACCTGTTTTACCCACTTCCTGGGCCCCTTCTGGTTCGATAGGGCTATGTGACTAATTGGTGGCTATTGTGTCATGATTATAATTTCCAAGCTGGGTCATTTTGTTGCTGATGTGCTACTTCCCAGAGCACATTTGCCTTCTAGAATGGCACGTGGCAATTTAACATGGTGGCTGGTCCACAGACTAAGTTTCTGAGTCACTACGGTGCACAGAACTGCAAGTTAAACCCTGTAATTGGCATGTATTATGAGTGGGAAACACAACTTTGTTGATTGGGTTTGTTTGCTACAACATAATCTTGTCTATGGTGAGATAGGTATTTTAAAGTAGGGAAGTGACTAAACCAAGATATTTCTTCTAAAGAAGACACTGCCTGGATGATACCTTCTTCATCTCTTTTCAAGTGAAAGAAGTAAAGACATTAGGAAAATACAGGAAGCAAGATGTAAAGAGAAAATGAGAGCTATAACTCTGTTTGGTAAGTATTACTAACATCATAATGTATACCCTTTTTAAAATACAGGTAATTCGTGCTTACTAAAGAAGCACAAAAATTATAGAAAATGATGAACAACGACTGCAAACAAACAAAAACCTCCCAATAGTTCTACCACTCAAAGATAACCAGCCAAATATAGGGAGAATAACCTTTCAAAATACCCGTATGCACATTCATAAAAATGTATACAAGTTTGTACCTTTCCTTTTAAGGAATTTTAAAGGTGTATCCACCTGCCTTTTTTCTTTTTTTAATAGTGCTAAAGACGGAACCCAGAGCTCAGCACATGCTAGGAAAGTATACTATTATTGAGCCATATACCAGGCCCTAATCTGTATTTTTTTTTCACTTAACATATTGTGAACATGTTGCTGTATGAATAAACATGTTTTAACATCACTGTATTGGCTGTTTACTTTTCCACCATATTGCAGCATTGATTTTTACATTTGAGTTGGACATTTGGGTTGTTTCCTCTTGTTGGGTTGTTTGCAGTACTGTGGATTGAACCCGTGGCCTTCACACTGAGCTACATCACCAGCCTTCCCTTTCCTTTTTAAAATGTTCAGAAGGGGTCTTGATAAATCACTAAGTTACCCAGGGTGGATGTGTTAGTTACTTCACTTGTTTCTGGAACAAAATACCCAACAACCAAAAGGTAAAGGAGGAAAGGTTAACTTTGGCTCACAGTCTGTAGCGGTTTCAGTCTGTAGTTGGCAGGCTCCAAGGCAGGGCAGCAATGCGGAAGAGCATGGTAGATCAGAAACAGTCTGTGGCAGGGTAGGCAAGAGACAGCAAAGCAACAGTAAGAAGCCTTCCTTTTCCTTTTATCCCATCCAGGCTACACATCTCTTTGTTGGCATCACCCACAGGAAGAGAGGGCCTTCCTAATATCCACACTCAGAACTATGCTAAACTAATCAGTAAACTAATTTAGTTATCATACACCCTTAATCCATATTCACAAACCATAGACCCAGCCAACTCTGTAAACCCCCACCTATGAGTGCATGAGGCTTTGGGGGAATATCTAGATACAAGACATAACAGTGAGCTTGAACTTGTGATCCTCCTGCTTCAGCCTCCCTGAGTGCGGTGTTGCAGGCATGTGCCAATATACTTATCTTGTTTTGACTTTTTTACTAAAAACAATTAAGGTTATTTCTATTTTAAGAAACTATTTATAGTCCCTTTTCCTCCTGGGATCAACTCTTATAAGTAGAATTTCTAAGGAAATAGCTTTGATTATACCAATTCATAGCATTTTGTTTGATTTTGTTTGTTTGTTGTCTTTTGTTTTTGAGACAGGGTCTTATTATCTATTCCAGGTTGGTTTCCAGCTCCAAGTGATCCTCCTACCCTACCTCCTGAGTACTGGGATTACAGGCCTAAAAACAGACTTTAAAACCACCATTTGGGAGGCTGAGGCAGGACAATCACCACCAAGGCCAGGCTGAACTAGACAGCGAGACCCCTGCCTCAAAGAACCAAAATAAATGAATGGTTGATTTCTTTTCTTACACTATGATAATCATGCAGTGGATAAAGTTTCATATCATCTTGTATTTTTAAATGAAAATATTTTCTTATGCTACCATATATGTTGTGTAAAAATTTTTTTAGTACCATTAACTGCAAAAATGGTCATTTGAAATGAATAGACACCTCTCAGATGAAGAAGTGGAAATGGCAAATAAATACATGAAAAAATGTTCAACATCACTGGTCATTCAAGAGATGCAAATTAAAACAATGCTGAGAGTCCATCTCACTCAGGAAAGAATGGCAATAATCAAGAAATCAACCAATAACAAATGCTGGCGGGGCTGTGGGGAAAAGGAACCCTTCTCCACTGTTGGTGGGAGTGTAGACTGGTGCAGCCACTGTGGAAATCAGTGTGGAGATTCCTCAGAAAACTAAAACTAGAGGTTCTGTTTGACCCAGTTATTCCCCTTCTTGGTATTTTCCTGAAAGAATTAAAAGCATCATACCACAGCAATGTATACACACCCATCTTTATAGCAGCACAGTTTGTAATAGCTAAATCTTGGAAATAGCCCAAATGTTCATCAATGAATGAATGGATGAAGAAGCTGTGATATTTTTACACAACAGCGTACTACGCTACCATAAAAATGGATAAGCTTGAGACATTTCTAACTAAATGGATGCACTCTGAGACCATACTCTTCAGTGAAATAAATCAGACTCACATGTGTAAATACCTCATTGTTTCTCTGGCGTGAGAAACAAAAAGTGTAAATGAGGACCAGAATGTATACTAGATTTTATGAAATAGAAAATGCTAAATTGGGAAGGGAAACTAGGGAGGGGGAAAGGAAGGAAAGGAAAAGAAAAAAGAAGGAAAAAAATGGAAACAAAGCTTTTGTAAACAAGGGGAAGAGGGGAAAAAAGAGGAGTGGAGATATGTCATGTATAGGTACAAAGTCCTTATGATGAAAGTGATCATTGTGTATATTTCAAATGTATCGATAAATTTTTAAATTTAATTTTAAAGGGAATAAAACAGAACAATAAAATGAATCAAAACAGTGATAAGACAGTAGGAAATCTACAATAGTTCCTATACTGCATATTGTTGTCCTCTAAATAGTTGCTCAGACTACTGCCTTTAGGCTTGCAAAGTCAATCAAACAATACAGTTCCTCTGAATCAGCTGGTTGCTCATGGAGGGTGGCGGTGGTGGTGGTGGGTGTTATTCTCCCCATCCCGCGCACTGGCTGGCTTACAAGCAGGGGCTTAGCTACCTCCTTCTTTCCTGGTTCTCCACATTTCTTGCTCCAGCTACCTCACAGGCGGGGGCTTAGCGACCTTCCTGGTTCTCCCTGGTCCATTCTCCGGCTGGCTCACAGTGTGCCAATAAATTTAATCAATAAAAAAAGTACTGGTGATTGAACCCAGGGCGTTCATAGTGAGATATATCCTCAAGTCTTTTTAAAAAACTATTTGACGTAAGATCTCACTAAATCACTAAATTGACCAGGCTGGACTCAAACTTGGGATCCTCCTGTCTCAGTCTCCCAGAATGCTAGTATTATTACCACCATGACTGGATTCTTTTTTTACTTTTTTTTTGTTTGTTTTTTTGTTTTGGTATTTGGAATCAAACTCAGGACCTTGCGCTTGCCAGGCAGGTGCTTGTGCCACTGAACTATATCCCCAAACCCTTTTTCCCTTTTTTTATTTTGAGGCAGGGTCTTGCTGAATTGCCTAGACTGGTCTCGAACTTGTGATCCTTTTCCTTCAGCCTCTTGAGTAGCTGGGATTGTAGAGCAAACCACCACACCTGGCTTGCTTTGTATAGTATTTTAAACAACAAAGTGCTTGGTAGAACAGAGTTTCTCAGCCCTGGCACTATGGACATTTTGGGGAGAGCATTATTTGCCAAGAAGGTTGTGCTTTGTACTGCAGGATGCTTCACCGAATTCCTGGTCTCTACCCATGAATGCTTGTGAGACCACTGCTATTAATCTGTGACAGTTGTAGGAGTGGAAAAGGGAAGTGACCCCTTTCCTGCCCATCCTGAAATATTATGTAATATATTATATATATTATTACAGTCCTTTTTTTTCTTTTGAAATCTATTTTATTTTAAAGAGAAAAAATGAAACAAAAATTCGAAGAACAGTAACTAGGGGGTAACAATGGTATATACATTCTTCAAATCAGTTACTCATAGTGCAAGATATCTGCACTGCATATACATATATTTTTTTTTCAGCTTCTCACACTATTGTGGCTAGTTCTTTAACAACGTAAGTCCACAAGAAAAAAATATAACAAGTTAACTCTATCATAATTTTAAATGCCACAGGAGCCTTCAGACTGAGGATCCAAAGATGCACCACAAGGTGTACTATCCACTGTTACATTTAGGTTTAAACAATGAAACAGGGACAGACACATAGACCTGTGATTGAACAAAAATGTATGAGCTTCTGGTAAGAGACTGAGGGGGTAATATCCAGTAACACCTGCCTGTTCAGATTCTTATTGGCTCCTCACTTGTAGGATTCCTTCTTTTCAGGTATGAAGTAGGACTGTCCCTGGAATGAAGGTCATATAATTTATAATCAGACAAAAACAGATCAGAAAATTGCTTTGTGGCCAGCCCTTATACAGAAAAACAAGGAAACGTTAGGAGTAATACATTTTGCTCATGCTAGGCAAGAACTCTGCCACTGAGCTATACTCCTGCCCACAATTTCACTTTTTAAAACTTGCCTTGATACTTTTTGAGAGAAATGGATATCTTATCTTAGTGAATAAATGGAAAAGTAAAATAGGCATCACTTGATAACCAGAGTATGCTATACCTGTAAATTTAATGTGTCAGTTCTACATGCATTTCAATAATCTTTTAATGAAGATAATTTTCTTATGAAATATTAGGTACAAACAATGTATTTGTTCATTATGTGATACTTGTGAGTAACAAATACTCACAAGCAAATGACTTTCTCTGATTTATAAAGTAAAATAGAACTCAGATATCTGGTTTGTTTCAGGCATTTAAGAAACTACTTCAAAGCTACTTTGTGCATGAATTCTACTTGCAACCTGGAAAATTTACATGGCATTTCAAATGGTAAAATTTAAAATTCCCCTTCCAAGCAGAATACAGGGAACATTTGAATTGAAATCCTTAAGTAAAACCTTGACTAGTTGTGATTGGAACTCTTGTCTTTGCCCCTAAAATTTAAAGCAATGATTTCTAGGTTGTATTCTCATAATGGTGTCAATAAATTTAAGCAAACATTTTTTCTAATCTGTACATCTTCACTCATAGTGTGTTTTTTTCTTGTATATTATGAACAATTCTTTCTGATTCTGTCATCCTGAGACTTGCCAGGGCAACTCTTGGGCATCTAAATTGGCAGATTCTCTTCTTTGCAAAGATTTTCTCATAGGCTCATGTCCAATAACACCTCTTCCCAGTATCAGAAGGAAATAATTGGTATAAAATATTTTCCTCCTTCACTGTGTTTAAAATTTCATTGAAGCTGGGTGTATTGATGCACATCTGTAATTCTAGAACTTGGGAGACTGAGGCAGGAGGATCACTGAGAATTCGAGGCCAGACTGGGATACAAAGTGAGTTCAAGGTCAGCCTAAGCTGCATAATAAAAACCTGTCCTGACAAAAAAAAATTCTCATTGAGTCAGTTAAGATGCCATTGGCTGCAAATAACAATGTCCAACTAAAGTAGCACATCCAACAGGAAATTGTGTTGTCTTACCTAAACAGATATTTACAGGTCCATGACCACAGGCCAAACTGTGCCATCGGTGACCAAGGATTTTTCTACCTCGGTATGCTCCCATTCTAAGCACAACGTGCTTTTGCATACTTCTTCATGGCTTCAATATGACTTCCAGTTCCCACGGAATCAAATGCCTATGAAATTACCAGAAGGGTTGTGCAGTACTGCTACTGGCTCCTCAGTTGTGTTTCTGTACCCGGTAGCTGAAACTTGTGTCGGGTTGTGTGGTCAGCCCCTGTTGGCAAGCTCATAGGAGCTTGAAACTGTCGTCACCCTTCTGACACACCAGGGGGAAAATGGTTGAAGCAGACTGCCCAGGAAAGCTCTTTATTGGTGGGCTTAATACAGAAACAAATGAGAAAGCGCTTGAAGCAGTATTTGGAAAATATGGGCGAATAGTGAAAGTACTCTTGATGAAAGACCGAGAAACCAATAAATCAAGAGGCGCTTTTGTTACCTTTGAAAGCCCATTGGATGCTAAGGATGCAGTTAAGGACATGAATGGAAAGTCCTTAGGTGGAAAAGCCATCAAGGTGGAACAAGCCTTTTGAAAGTGGTAGACGAGGACCACCTCCACCTCCAAGAAGCAGAGGCCCTCCCAGAGGTCTTGGAGGAGGAAGAGGAGGAAGTAGAGGAACAGGGGACCTCCCTCACATGGAAGGCACATGGATGATGGTGGCTATTCCATGAATTTTAACATGAGTTCTTCCAGAGGACCCCTTCCAGTGAAAAGAGGACCAACACCACGAAGTGGGGGTCCTCCTCCTCTTAAAAGATAGGCCCCATCAGGACCAGTTCGCAGCAGCAGTAAAATGGGAGGAAGACAGCCGGGTGTGGTGGCGCACGCCTTTAATCCTAGCACTAGGGAGGTTGAGGTAGGCAGAGCGTTGTGAGTTCGAGGCCAGCTTGGGCTACAACGTGAGCGCAAGGCTGGCCTGACCTACATAGTGCGACCCTGCCTCAAAAAACCAGGGCCGGGAGTTTGGCTCAGTGGCTCAAGCGCCTGTCTGGCAGATACGAGGTTGTGAGTTCAATCCCCGGTGCCACAAAAAAAAAAAAAAAAAAAAAAGGAGGAAGAGACCCTGTATCATGTGGAAGAGGTAGTTAGGGAGGCCCACCTCAGAGCGAACCCCTGCCCTCTAGTAGAGATGTTTATTTGTCTCCAAGAGATGATGGATATTCGACTAAAGACAGCTATTCGAGAAAAGATTACCCAAGTTCTTTTGAGAGAAGAAATCATGCCACACCACCAAGGGATTATTCCTACCGTGATTATGGTCATTCCAGTTCATGTAACGACTATGCATCAAGAGACTATAGCGACAGAGGTGGATACGGTCGGGATCGTGACTATTCAGATCATCCAAGTGGAGGTGCCTACAGAGATTCATACGAGAGTTATAGTAAGTCACATAGTGCTCCACCTGCACGAGGGCCCCCGCCGTCTTATGGTGGAAGCAGTCACTATGATGACTGCTGCAGCTCACAGGACAGATATGGTGGAAGTCGAAACAGTTACTCAAGCAGCCAAAGTGATCTCTACTCAAGTGGTCATGAAGGGGTTGGAAGACAAGAGCAACCCCCTTTCCATGGAAAGGGGGTCCCTCCTCCATGTGATTCCTATAGCGGTTCAAGCATTGGAGCACCAAGAGGTGGTGACAATGGTGGAAGCCAATCTGACAGAAGGGGAGGCAGAAGCAGATATTAGAAACAAACAAAACTTTGCACCAAAATCCCCTTTGAAAGAAACAAAAAGTGGAAACTATTCTGTCACAACTACCTAAGGACTACTAAAAGGAAAATTGTGTTATCTTTTTAAAATTTCCTGCTGGGTATGGTGGTGGATGCCTCTAATCCCAGCACTTGGGAGGCTGAGGCAGGAGGATCCTTGTGAATTCGAGACCAGCCTGGGCTACAAAGTGAGTTCAAGGCCAGCCTGAACTGCATAGTGAGACCCTGTTTCAAAAAAAAAAAAAAAAAAAGGGCTGGGGATTTAGCTCAGTGGTGTAAGTGCCTGCCTGGCAGGTGTGAGGTTGTGAGTTCGATCCCTGGTACCAAAAGAAAAAAATTCCCGTTAAAGTTCCCCTTCATAATTTTTATGTTCTCGTGAGAAAAAAAAAAAGTAAAACATGTTTAATTTTATTAGATTTCATGAATTGCTCTCCACAAGCAAATGTTTAAGTGTGTAACACTTGACTTGTACTAGTGTTGTAATTTTCCAAGTAAAAATATCCCTAAAGGCCACTTCCCACCTAATTTTTCCCAGTAAATAATACAAGCAATTCTGATATCTTCCACAAACATCTAGCCATCGAGATGTACATTGATCTCCACTGAGAGATGAACCATTCTGCCTTTATAGAGAAAGTAGCTAATAGAAGGTGATCGGGGTATGCTACTTTTAGGATTTCAGGATGTCTTCCATCTGAAATCTCCATGTTCTCAGTATGAAAAGACCTGAGATCATAAACCTGTGTAAGGAAAGTGCTATTCACCCGGTAAAAAAAAAATGGATAATGCTGGGCGTAATTTGCCTTTTTGACATTTCCTTGGGAATCTGCAAAACCTCCCCTTTTCCCTCTCCCAGTAAGACCATTTGAGTGTGTGTTAAACAACTACGGAATACTAAATAAAAAGTTTGTCTAAAAAAAAAAAAAGAAAAAAAAAAAGAAAAAAATTACCAGAAAAAGGAAGAGGTGTAAAGTAAGCTCTCTCTGAATTTCTCTTGCTTTCATTAGGATGGAAGATCTTCTCAGCAGCCTCTGGAGAAGAGTCCTGTGGAGGGGTTCCTTTGACCAGATCGGTCACATGGCCAGCCCTACCTGCAAGGAGGCAGGAAGAGAATCTGATGTTTTTAGCCTCTATTATAGAAAGCACGCCCCTCAGAAGGGAAAGGAGAGAGAAAGGAATGGCTTTGGAGTAGGCAATAGAAAGTGTGTGCCAGTTTACATTTTTGGAGAATATTCTTCCATTGAAAAACAAACAATAAACCGGGCGTGGTGGCACATGCCTTTAATCCCAGCACCCAGGAGGCTGAGGTAGGAGGAGCGTTGTGAGTTCAAGGCCAGCTTGGGCTATATTGTGAGCACAAGACTGACCTGAGCTACATAGTGCGACCCTGCCTCAAAAAACTGGGGCCGGGAGTTTGGTTCAGTGGCTTAAGTGCCTGCCTCGCAGGCACAAGGTTGTGAGTTTGATCCTCTGTGTCACAAAAGAAAAAAAAAAAAAGAAAGAAAGAAAGAAAAAGAAAAACAAACAATATTACAATAGTTCTCCAAGCATTCTAAATAATGGAGGTACTTCTTTGTATTTCCTGTTTTGATTTGAAAATAAAAAATGAGGTGAAGAAACAATTGAGGGGTGGAGATATAGCTCAATGGTAGAGTACTTGTCTACCAAGGGTACTGAAAAGAAAAAAAGAAAGAACAGAAACGCAAACCAGTACAAGAAATTTTAAATACTATATAAAACAATTGCACCAGCATAGTGGCACACACCTGTAATCCCAGCACTCGGGAGGCTGAGGCAGGAGGATCACTGTGAGCTCAAGGCTAGCCTGAACTACACAGTGAGACTGTCTCAAAAACAACAACAAACAAACAAACAAAAAAATCAGTGAACCAACCAAACAAACAAACAAATGAAACAAAATCAATTGTAAGTATGTCAAAGTTATATGTTGGTTGCAAAGTTAGACGTCAACTTGATAAGGGAGAACCTTTGAGATTCTTGCATTTCTCCACAGATCTTGCATGCTCAGAAATATTGTTAATGGTGTTTCATTAGACACATAGAGGGAAATCATTTAGTATACCAAACAACTTCACTTTTCCGGTTGTGTCCAGCTATTTATGCAGAATCTGTTTCATTCTACCACACTCCAAAATGTACTAGAGGCCTTTGCTCAGACATGGTTAGGTTTGATTCATCGAGTTGTATCTCCTAGTGATGTCTTAGTGTAAAGCAGACTTAGACTGCTTGGAGCACCTTCCTTTTTCCTGGGAACACTCAGTGTTATGGTTTGTATCTAGCTTTTGGGAAGGTGATTGGCTCATGGGGGAATGATTCTTATCTGCGGATTAGTCCACTAATGAGGTTATAGCTAAACGTGATTTGGGAAGTGAAGCCTGTTTGGAGAAGGTGGGTCACTGTGGGCGTTGCTTGGAAGGGTCTATCTCCTTCCCTCTTCCTTTGAATCCTCTGTTTCCTGCTGCCATGCCATGAACTCTTTCTCCACTGCCATACCCTTCTACCATGCTGACCTGCCTTAGAGCCAGCCGACTATGAATAGAAACCTCTACAATCTCGTGAGTCAAAATAACCATTTTCTCCTTTAATTTGCAGGTATTGGGTATTGTGTCTCAGCCTGCAGAAAGTAACTAAGACAGATTTTGGTTCTAGGAGTGGGGCTGTTGCTGTGATGGTACCTGAACATCACCTTTGGAACTAGCTTGTGAGAGGGGTTTGGAAAGTTTTTGCAGATGCCAGCTGGAGAAGCAGCCCTAGAATGCTGTGAACCAAGCTTGATGAGAGATTCTAGTCAGAGCTCAGAAAACCAGATTGCTGAAAGAAATGCAGCCTGTAAGGATGATGCTCAGGAGGCTTTCATTGGGAAAAAGGACTCTACTGGAAGGTGGACTTCATAACATGTGTTTTATGCTCTGACAGAAAATTTTTCTACATTTTGCTCATGTCCTGAGACTTTGTGGGAGACTGAGATTAACGGTGGCAGACTAATTAATCTGGAGGTGGCAATTTCAAGGCTGCTAAACATTCAGACTGTGACTTAGGTACTAGTGGGAATTTTAGCCAGCTCTACATTGCAAATCAATACCCAATAGCCCATGTGAATAGTTTAAAAGTTTTGAGTTTGGACAGAAAGGAAGCTCCAGCAAAGTTGGGGCCTGTAAAGGAGAATCAGAAGAGAATTTGGTTTCCAAAAACATCAGCATTAAAAAGAAGCTGAGCCAGGCATGGTGGCACATGCCTGTAACTCCAGGACTGTGGAGGCTGAGTCAGGAGGATCACCATGAGTTTGAGGTCAGCCAGAGCTACATAATGAGTTTAAGGCCAGCCTAAGCTGCATAATGAGACCTTGTCTTTAAAAAAAAAAAGAAGCCAAGTACTTTGAAACAGTATAATAGGAAAAATGACTTGAGAATATGTGCAAGACTGCACCAGTGGCAGACTCAAGGATATAAATCTGAAGGACTTTGTTTTGAGAAGAGAGCCTCAGGGCACTCTATTGGAGAGGGACTGCCTAGGGAACCAATTCCCCAGGATTCAGTTTAATGTGCTCAGCCATCCAGGTACCTGAGGGCCTCTGCAACTACCAGCAAGTTGCAAAATGGTTTGGTTACTACTCAGACTCGTGACAGATCTCGGTATCATCCAATTTCTGCTGGTTTTATAGACAAGCAGAATAAAAAAGTTGTGGGATATGGGAAGCTTCTACCCAGATTTAAGAAAAAGGCCTAGGAGGCCAGGCAGTGTGTAAAGCTGTGATTATGAGGCCCAAAATGCAGCAGAAAACCCAGGAGATTGTAGAAGTCAGGAACATGGAGTGAACAAAGCCAGCCCAAGAGAGGCTATGAGGGCTATAACCACCTGCAGTGCTGTAGGGGTGGGACCAATGAAGCAGTTTAGAGTTTGCCTCTTGCCAGATTGCCCTGGGTGCTAGACATGGAAGTACAGTATTTGTGCTGCTGGATTTCAGTCTTGGTTTGGTTCCATTCCTTTTTATCACTGGTTCCTTTTTGGAATGGGAATGTTTAACTTGTGCCATTGTATGTTGGCACTGTCAAAATTTCCTTACATTTTTACAGGAGCTCACAGTTAAGAGTGTGCTTTAAATCTCAGAGGTGACTGGACTTGGCCTTTTCAGCAGTGCTGAAACTGTTAGGATGTTGGCAACTCTTAGAGATGTAATAAATGCCTTTTGCATAAAAGGATGTGCATGAGTTTTTTGGGGGCCAGGAGGAGAGTTTTTTGGCATTAAATTTGTTTATTTATTTTGTTGTTTCGAAGAGAATAAAACCAAATTAAAAAAAAAACAGAATAGAGTCAATCAAAACAAAACAATGAACATGATACAGGACTTCAAAATAAGATAATAGGAAATAAAAAATGGCTACCATAATGCCTCTTGTTATCTTCAAAGTAGCTACCTATACTATCAGACATAATAAAATCAAACATAACAAAACAGAATAAAATCAATCAAAACAAAACAATGAAAGCATTACAGGGTTTTGAAACAAGACAATAGAAAATCAATAATGGCTACCACAATATATTTTGTTAACTTTCAAATAGCTGCCCATGCCATCAAATATAATAAAATCAAAATAAAACAGAATAAAATGAAACAGAACAATGAAAACAAAACAGGGCTTCAAAACAAGATAATAGATTAACAATGGCCACTGCCTTCCCTTTTTAGACATTTCCTCCTCTTTCACTTTCACAATATTGATTGTGCATTTTGGGTCCCACTAACTCCTTTATTTTTTTATACCAAGGAGACAACATGATGTTCACCCATCTGACTCTGAACCATTTCACCCATGAGCATGATCTCAAGTTGTATCCAGTTACCTACAAGAGCCTTGAGGTTATCTTTCTTTATAGCTGACTAGTTTCCACTGTATAAAAATGCCATGTCTTTCTTGTTCATTTTGCAGTTGATGGGAAAGCTACCCCTACTTTTTTCTGATTCCCTGACACAGAGAGCATTGTTTTCTCTCCTTTGACTTTCAGTCTATAAATTTCCTTTCAAGTTAAATGTATTTCTTGTATAAACCATATTGATTGATCTTTTCTCCTGATCCACTGTGCCTGTGTTTCTTTTTATTGGTGAATTGTGTTGAGCCCTGCTTTTTCGCTGACACCTATCACTCTTAAATTATCATTTGTGTGTGTGTGTGTGTGTCTCCTTGCAGCCATTGAATTGTTATTTCCTGGTTCCTTGTATTTTTAAGAGATCTTGCCTTTCATGATTGCTAGCCGCAAACCTGTCTTCAAGGTCTGAAGATTTACCTTCTGTTTCTTTCAAGCGGTTTTGCCAGCTTTCAATGGAGTTTTTAATTTCCTGGATATCTCTTTCAATCTGTTTCATACATTCTAAATATTTTTTATATTGTTTATTCAAGGTTTCCCTCATTTTCCTATGCTCCTCTATTTTTTTTAATGTATGTCTTCTTTAGAGATGCTTAGCAATTCTTTTACTATGCTTTTCATTTCTTCTTTTACCTGAGATATTATTATTATTTTTTTTTTTGCGACACCGGGGATTGAACTCACAATCTTGCACCTGCCAGGGCAGGCGCTTAAGGCACTGAGCCAAACTCCCAGCTCTGGTTTTTTGAGGCAGGGTCGCACTATGTAGCTCAGGCCGGCCTTGCGCTCGCGTTGTAGCTCAAGCCGGCCTCGAACTCACAACGCTCCGCCTACCTCAGCCTCTCGAGTCCTGGGATTAAAGGCGTGCGCCACCATGCCCGGCTTCTAATTTCTTTTATAGCCTCATGAAGTTCTTTAGTTCAGTTGCCATCAGTTCAGAAACTTTAGGTGTGTGACTCCTAGTCTCTTCCATGTTTATGTCTCCCAGACTTGCTGTGCATTGGTTTGAGGCCAGAGACTGCCTTTTGCTTCTTTGTCTTGACACTTTCCTGGGTTCTTCCAGACAAGCGGGTTGTGGGGTCCCAGGTACTTCCCATGTTTGCTACAATTTCTCTAAAGCATGACTGGCTGGTTCTTCTGGCCAGTTCTGGCTATGGGCATCTGATGGTGGCCATTGGGTGTGCTGGTGTGGGGCTGGCTGCTGCTTTTCCCAGTCTATTCTGGCTACTGGTGGAAAGCATCCCTGATGGTGGCTGGTGGGTGCTATTTATTTTTAAACTAGATTTTATTGGTTCATTTTTACCTGTACATGCTATAACTTGTTTTTCCCCATTCCTCTGCCCTCCCTTCAACCTTTCTCCTCCCCATTTACAAAGCTTTGTTTCCATGTTTTCCTTCATTTCTCATTTTTTTTTTACTATTTCCTCAGGAGGAGAATGTTTGCTTCATATGTAGATATTCCCCCAAAGCCTCATGAGCTTATAGGTGGGGCTTTTGGGAGTTGATCATATCATGAGTGTGATACTCATTAGTGACTTAGTCCAATGATGAGTTTATGACTAAATGTGATGTTGGGAGGTGAAGCCTGATTGCAGGAGGCGGGTCACTGGGGATGTGGCCTGGAAGGGTCTATCTCCTTTACTCCTCACTTGTTATCTCTCTGCTTCCTGCTGTGATACCATAAGCTGTTTCTCTTTGGTCATGTCCCTCTCTTTTGGAGCCAGCAAATTATGAACTGAAAACCTCTACATACTGTGAGCCAAAATAAACCTTTCCTCCTTAAATTTGTGTGTGTTGTGTATCATGTTTCAGCAATGAGAAAGTAACTAAGACAAGTGGCCTCTGCATTTAGAACATACACTTTGAATGTTTGGCTTCAGGAGAGGGGCAGATGTCATGGGGACCAACAGCCACTCCTACAAGACAAAAAGATATACAGGCTTTTGGGTTTCTAAGGGCTGGTCCTCACATGGCCATATTTCACTCTAGACTCTGGGACCACATTTCCCCTTGAAATTCCACTATTTCAGAGAGGTGGAGGTACAGGTGTGTTAGTAAAAGAGACCTAAAATTTTCACCTTCTGAAAGTCGCTAGAGGGTGACTGAGCTAAAATCTGGACACAAAATATGTCTTGTTCCACTTCTCCTCTTTTTATTCTTTAATATTTACAGGAATTATATACCTATCCAATAGCATAGCAAGGCACATGCATCTCCAGAACACTCAGGTAACACAAAGGATTGATGACTGATCATTTGAAAAGTCCATTTGTGCTATAATGTGACATCTCTTATTTTTCCAGAGAAAGAAAAAAAAATAAACAAGTTCTCACACATCTCTCATTACTAAAAAAAGACCTTTTTCTCTCTTTGAAGAATATTGTGTTCCATGTTTTTGCACTGGTCACACATACAAAATTTACTAAACCTCAACACTTGCAAACAGGAATCTTCTTAATTTGCTGCACTCCCTTTGCAACAGTAAAGAGAACAATTGTGCTTTTCTATTACCTTGCCTCCAATAGCTGGGACTAGGGATGAAATTAGAGTATACAGGTATAAAAGGGGAAATCATTTTCTTTTTTAGAGTGGCCGATACCCATTCATTCAAGAGGCGTCATTGAGGACTGTTATGAACTAGGCACTTATGAGGGTGGCAATACCAAGAAAAAGTGTAAGATTTTAGCCTTATAGGAGCTTTTAAATCAAGAAAATACATAGGATTCATGAGGTTACACCCCAGTATCATGAGCAAACATTTCCAAAGTTTAAGATATATATTACATATATTAGTCAGTTTTCTAGAAATATCACAAAATATCTGAAATAAATCAACTTATAAGGAGCAAACATTTATTTTGGCTCATGATTTCAGAGATATCAGTCCATGGTCACTTAGTTTTATCAATTTTGGGCTTATGGCAAGGCAGAACATCTTGGTGAGGAGGATGTTATGGAGCAAGCTGCTCACTTCACGGCATAAGAAAGACAAAGATAGAGAGAGGAAAGGGCTGGGGACCCAATATCTTCTTTAAGGGCATGCCCTCAATGACCTGACTTTCTCTAACTAGCCTCTGTCTTTTAAGGGTTCCACCTTCTCCCACTAGTGCCATAACAAGGGACCAAGCTTTTAAATGGGCCCTTGCAGAACATTTCAGGCCCACTACAGCACTATGCCAGGGGTTAGGGGAAAGTAGAGGAATGGAGAATTGCTTAAATTGTACACAGTGTCAGTTTTGCAGAAAGAAAAATTTCTAGGGGTGGATGATGTTAATAGTCACAACACTAATGTCAATGCATTCAATACCACTATACTGTACTCTTAAAAATGACTAAGATAGTGTTATAGTTTAGACATCACCCCAAAGCCTCATGCAGTCACAAGGAGTACTTTTTAGAGGTGGTTGGATCTAGAGTGTGTTGTGTTGGGATTAAGGGTGTGTGATTAGTAAAGAGTCCACTGATTGGTTTGGCATAGTTCTGGCTAGGATTAAGAGTGTGAGTACTACACCCACCCTAGGGCACATAGCCTATATACAATATAAGAGACAAAAAAATGGTTAATGTGCTCTTGCTTGCCTGCCTGCCGTGGAGTACTTCTCCTCTGCCATGCCCCTCTGACATGCCACCCTGTCTTGGAGTCAGCCCACTATGGACCGAAACCTCTACAACCTCTGAGCCAAGTAAACCTTTTCTCCTTTGAGTGTCGGGTATTTGTCTCAGCAATGAGAAAAGTAACTAAGTCAGATGGTAAATTTTTGTGTTATATGTACTTTACCACACCCCCCCACACACACAAAAAAAAACAAAAACAAAAACAAAACAAAACAAAAAACCACTTGAAGCAGGACATAGTAGTATATGTGTGTAGTCCGAAGCTATTCAGGAGGCTGAGGCAGGTGGATGACTTGGGAACAGGAGTTTGAGGGCAGACTGGGTAACACAGTAAGACCATGTCTTGAAAACAAAACAAAACAAAACAAAACAAATACCCCAAAAAACAAAAACCAAACAAATACAAAACAAAACTAAAAAATCCTTTTGAAGGAAAAATACCAAATCATCATATAACATAAAGAATACAACTTGGGGCTAAATGAACCTGTGATCTCATTCTGGTGTTTCTATTAACTGTGTAATCTTAGCTAAGTCCTTTATGTTCATTTAACACGCTCGCTTGTAAGGCCAAGCAAACGCTAACCTAACTTGTAAGGTCATTGGTAGAGTTCGAAGAAAAGTGAGTTCTTGACTTAGGAATGGATTCAGTTCTGGGAGAATTGTTCACAGGTCAGATTTGTAAGCTGACAAAGTGAGTGTTACACTGTACACCTGTGAAAGTTTCCAACTTAAATATTCATAAGTTATTTATTGTAATGTATGAGAAAGGCATGTAGCTAAATGTATGGTATGAAACAAATTTAGTAGTTATCAAGAGGGTAATGAGGGAAGGTTTCATAGGGAACAGTGAAATGAACTGGTCTTGGAATAGTAAGGATAACATTTACTAATGCCTACGTTACTGGGTTTTGGGGTGCTAGAGTCTCCTTCTAGAGGTAGTTTCTGTGTTCTGTCTTGAGCAAAGAACTGGTCAAGATAAGTGCAAAAGGTAGTGAGGTTTTACACCGGTAGGAAAAGAAACATGCTCTGCAGAGCAAGTTTGGGCCAACAAGTAGGAAAATAAATACACTCTATAGGGCGAGAGTGGACCACTGTGCAACAGAGAGCACGGTGGCCCTGAGTTTAATCAATGGTGGCTCTTTGTGTATCTTCCACTCCTTAGGCTGGCATTAGGTCTAGTCCATCCTATGAAAAAACCTGTTGGAGTTTTCACAGGAAGAAGTGAAGATGACTCTGATTGGTTCCACGTGTAGAGATTTGGGACTATTGTGTATGAGTCCTTGGACTTTGCAGTTAACAGGTCATGCCCAATTCCCCAGTCAGCTTACCATGCCTTAATCTTCTGCCTCACCTACTGTGTACCGATCTCCATATATGTAGCAAAAATTTGAAGATATTATCCTTATTTTAAAGAGGGAGAAATTAAATAAGACAGAGATATGATTTGTCCAAAGCCCAAATCAGTTCTGTCTTTCAAATTCCTCATTTTTTGCATCCACAGAAAGATGTGAAATAAAAAGGTATTGACATTGGAAATAGAAACATATCTCTAGTAAAACCCTGACTAATACAGATTTTGGTACTGGGAGTGGTCCTAGAGAGAGAGAGAAAAAAAAAAGGAAATAGAAACATAGAAAATAAAATCAGAGATAATCACTAAGTATAGAATCTGTTCTTTTTGAAAATAATCTTATATTGAAAGAGTTAAAAAAATTCCATAAAAATACAAAGAACTCCCCTGTACCCTTCACCCAGCTTTAACAATTATTGTTTTGCCACATTGGCTTCATTCTCTCTCTCACTCTCTCTCTGAATCATTTTGAGAGTTAGCTTCAAACGTCATGCATATTTACTCAGTCAGGGAGGAGAATCATTTTTGGAGATCTGCAAATTAAACTGATAAAAGAAAGTTAAGCAAAAAAAAAAGTAAGTAAGATAATGGAAACATTTTATTTTGTAGGTAGGTATGGGAGTTCACAAGGAAGTGTGACTTAAGGAGATAATTAGAATTTGGTGCTTATAAACCATCTTAAGAGGGAATAGGGAATGGTAGCAACCATTTCTTGGAGAAAAAAGTGATTTTAGAAGGGGTGAGGATAAAGATACTGAGGTAGAAGAAATGAAGACAGAAAGGAGACAAAGAAAATTTTAGTTTAAAAATTGTATTCACTTTTTGAGATAGGGTCTCACTATGTAGCTCAGGCTGGCCTCAGACTTGCAGCCATCATCCTGCTTCAGCCTCCCAAGTGCTGGGATTACAGGTGTGCACTACCACACATGGCTAAAAATTGTGCTTTTAAGAAGACTGCAACTTTAGGACATAAACTTATCCAAGGCTATTTGTATCTGTCCTCCCTAGGCTTGCTAATGCTCCTTTTATTCCAGGACTATCACACCCCAAATCCCTTAAATGTACTATAAGTTCATAAATTAACTTTGTTGATAATGTAAAGGCCAGAAATCTGATCTTAACATAAAGAAACAGAGAGTTCAAAGGACATATTTTAGGTAAAACTTCTCAGATCATGCATCTTAAAAATACACACACACACACACACACACATACACACACACACACTACACTGGGTCCATGCCTTTCTCCTGTAAAATGGACCATTCTTTCACCAGTAAAGTGAGCCATTATCTTTCTACCTATGGATGGGTCATCCTTTTCTCTTGTAAACCAAGATGGAGCTTCCTACCGATTCACAAATTCCAGGGTTTCATCCTTTAAAAAAACATATTCTTAGCTCCAGAAAATGCATCTTATTCTCTGAATACCCGCAATCCATTCTGAGTGTGTACTTCTTTTGTTTCTTCTAAATAAATTTTCTCCATTCCTCTTGCTGACTAATCTTGAAAATCCCTTTTCTACAATGGGAGTTAGCAAACTAATTCCGTGGTTAGGGTAAATTGAGGTTCTTCACCTCTTTTGGGGACCTCTTCAGACTCTGTCTGGTGACAGATACTTATGAAAAAAACAAAACAAAACAATGATTTACTTTTGAAAGATAAATAAGTTGCTGCCAAGGAGGTTTATGACAACTGAGTTGTTCAGTAGACTCTGCTTTTTAGGCAGATAAGGAATTTCAGGAACTCAAATGCCTTCAGTTCAAAATATTTTTTATGCCACAATGGCCTATTTTTGACCATTTGAACTCCTACAATTTTTTGTCTTTTTGAGACAGGTTTTCGGTATGTAGTTCCAGCTGGCCTTGAACTCATTTTGTAATCCAGGTTGGCCTCAAATTTGCAGCAATTCTCCTGCCTCAGCCTCCCGAGTCCTGGAATTACAGGTGTATGCCTCAACTCCTATACTTTATGCTTCCCAAGTACTTATTGTAAACACACAGCATTTGCCAAATTAGGACATCCAGTGCTATCATTTGGGACTGAACACCCTGTCACTACCCATCTAGTGGCTCTGTTGGCAGTTCTTTTCTAGAAGTAGAGGTGCTAAGCTTCTGCTTGCACCTATGTGAGGACTCACCTTTCTCAGCAAATACTTCTAAGGTGTCTGTTGTGTGCCAGCACTATTCTAGACATTTAGGACTCAGGTGATGTACGATGGAGATCTACATGATATTCTCCATCATAGTCACATATGCCTGGACCCAGTTTTCCTCTTTACCTCCTTTTAGAAAGGAGGTTGCCACTCTACTTATGCTCCCATCTCCTTTGTTATTTTATCCTGGCTGTTTTCCATCAGTACCAAAACCATGCAAGTGCCTCTCCCACCAGTATCACAATGGTAACAATTTTCCCTTACATTCTTTTCCAGATCCTACACCGTCTCTGCTCTCCCTCCAAATACAATTTCTTGATGGCATTTTCTGTATGTACAGTCTCTACCTGCACACATCCTATTCCTCCTACACTCACTCCTACCTGGCTCCACTTTGTTAGTGAAATAAAACATTCAATATTATACTGCTTTTATTTTTTGTGCTTTATTTGCATAAAATACTATAACCATGCCTTCAAAGAAAGTTAGTAATAGTAGCAGTAAGAGGAAAATTGTGAGAATTGTGACAGAATTAAAGAAATAAATCATTGCAAAATTTGTCAAAGTCCTGTAAAAATGAATCTGTGTTATTTCTGGGCCTCAGAACCAAATATTGGATTTTCCATTATTGCTTACAGGGAAAAAAAAAACAGTTCAGTTCTTAAATGTTTTCATGTTTAAGCATAAATTTGGAACAAATTGAGTTTGACATCTGATGTATCACTGTAAATGATTCTCTTTTTTTTTGTCTTACAAAATGCAATAGGGAAAAATTGCCTTATTTACTGCCATATTTTCAGAATCCAGAACAACTGCCTGGCACATACTAAGTGTGCAATAAATTTTTTTAAAGGAATAAAAGACTTTATCAATTTCAGTGATTGAAGAATAGAGATAAGCAGGGGGAAAATGAAATCTTTTTTAATCAAATAAGCATTTCTTGATATAACATTTTTACATGCCAGGCATGGTGCCACATGCCTGTAATACCAGCCCTTGGGAGGCTGAGGCAGGAGGACTGCCATGAGTTCGAGGCCAGCTGGGGATACATAGTGAATTCAAAGCCACCCTGAACTACATAGCGAGACTCTCAAAAATATAAAATGAAACAAAAATAAAATAAAAATAAAAAATTTTAAGAATTATTAAATATAACATATATACAAGTGTCACACTCTAAAATTTGGCAAGTTTAAATGTAAACTACAGTGAATCCAGAAGGAAAACATTTTTAAGCCCTCAAAGCACTTCTTTTCAACTGATTGAAAATTTTGTAAGAAAATACAAATTTATAATATCTTCATTACTCCTTATTTTCATGATTAAAATTATGACAATAAAATTAATGCACATATTTGAACAAGTGATCAATGAATGCAATGTTTCATACTTAATCACTAAATAACTAAAATAGATGAAGATAAAATACGTTAAAATCAGGATACCTGTTCCAAAGATAAATTTTTTAACAGATGAATTAAAGCTTTAAAATCTCTGAAGCAAAAAGCATGTCAATTAATAAGTTGATGAAAACAGTATCTTTCAATAATGACATATGTAAAGATTAATCTCCAGAGGGCTCATCTATACTGTTTAGGAATAAGAAATACTAATTCTATTAAAAAAAAACCTTTAAGGAAAAACTGATTTAAGCCTTCTATTCAATCAAAACATGAGACATATACTTCATTTATTACTAATTAAAAAAGACAACTATTTATTGCTGTACTTTCTCAAACAAGAGGTTATTTTAATATTTACATTTGTTATCAAAGGAAATAAATTTATTACTCTCCTTGGTTGGTATGGACTAACCATTTCCTTAGTGAGTGATTAAATCATGGCAAACTTAACACAGCATTATTGTGTGGCCATTGAATATTAATAACATGGAAAAATCCTTATAACATATTGTAAAGTTTGAACTTTACCTTACTGGTTTATGTATAATGTAATCCTATTTTTTTCAATAAACAACTTTTTCTTAACTTTTTTTTGTATGAAACTGTATTTCTTTTCTAGTAATAAATCACTTTCCTATGAAGTCTAAAACAATTACATTATTTCTTGCTCCAATTTTATATACTCTGAACGAATTCTTGATTACCAACCAGTTTCCTAGGTATTTCCATGATAGAAAAGGGGTTGCCCATTAAACATTCTGTAAGTTGTATAGTGCTACCTGCATTGTAGATTTCTAGTGACACGTAAAGCCTAGAAATAAAAAATAGAAGCCATTAAAGGATGGAGACAAAGCAGTCCAAAGTTAAGAAAAGAATGAGGTAAATAAGTATGAAAGTCAGACACTTGTAAAAGAAGTGAAAGTAAGATCAACTTAAGTTTGTAAACCCTTTGTAAAAATGTGAGTACTGAATGATGAAAAGCAGTAAGGTGACGAGAATAACTACAGGGAAGCATGAGGAAAGGATGTCACTAAGAGTCTATAAAAGAATATACAGTTTTAAAGCTTAGTCTCGAGCCGGGCGTGGTGGTGCACGCCTTTAATCCTAGCACTCGGGAGGCTGAGGCAGGAGGATCCTTGTGAGTTCGAGACTAGCCTGGGCTACAAAGTGAGTTCAAGGCCAGCCTGAACTGCACAGTGAGACCCTGTCTCAAAAAATAGGGCTGGGTATTTAGCTCAGTGGCCTAAGCGCCTGCCTGGCAGGCTTGCACTTGTGAGTTTGATCCCTGGTACCAAAACTAAATAAAATAAATAAATAAATAAATAAAGTTTAGCCTCTTTTTTTATCAAAAAATATAAATTACAATGAACACATAAAAAATGTTTATTTTGAAACACAATATCCCATATCATATAGACTAGGGAACTTTGTCTGATTTGTTGGCCTCGAAGGACATCCTAACCCAAATTCTCTCTTCTACTGGTTTGCTTGTCACAGTGGTTTGCTTAACTCAGAGTTAAGATACTGTTTTCATAAGACCAGTCTTAGTCACTTTCTCACAGCTGGGACAAAATACCTGACACAAAAACTAAAGGAGGAGAGCTGTGTGTTGGCTCACAGACTGTGGAGGTTTCATCCATAGTTGGCTGGTTCCAAGGCAGGGTGGCATGGCAGAGGGGCATTGCAGAGGAGAAAATTCATGGTATGGCATGGCATCCAGGAAGCAGAGCATGCCATCAAAGGAGGAAGAGGGATCTGTCTATCTATCTACTTACCTACCTACCTATTCATCCATCTATTTATCTATCTCCACATCACACGCAGTGACCTACTTCTCCCAACATCACACCCAGATATAAACTTACCAGTGGGCTAATCCAATGATGAGTATCAAATACTGATGATCCAGTCACCTCCCAAAAGCTCCACCTATGAATGCATAAGGCTTTAGTGGATATTTAGATACAAACCATTACAACCAGATTTAAAGGTTGGCTTATGTTACCATCAGGGAACGTGGCCATGAACATAGTTATGGTGACTAGTTGCAGTAAGCAAAGTACTTAAGTAGCCAATAGTTTAAATATTAAAATTTTTGGCCTATTTGATCAGGAGAAAAAGTGCTTAAGAGGCTCAAGGCCTGAGAGACACTTCAGACAACCAGAATCACCCCGAAGGCACTGGAAATCTAGCAGGAATATCAAAAGGAGGCAAGGTCTACCACCAGTGAGGACTGAGCTATCAGGGTAAAGCATGTGAGAATTCTGAAGTAAGAACATATTAACATGAATATGCTAGGTAGCATATTAAGAAACTTACAGAAACCATTTTACTTAAAAGAAAAATACTATTATATCCATTTTAAGGATAGTTCAGTCTGTACAGAAAAACAAACCTGAATACTCTACTTTATGTTTCAGAAAGTAAAGATCTCATTGTGAAAGTACAACTCTAAAGCAAACAGAAGAAAATATAAGAGACAGGATAGGACTCTTTCAGTGATTCACAAAACACAAACGATAAGTCAACAAAGTAAAGATCTTTATTCAACAACTCATAAATAAAATTTACAAATGGGTAACATCGCAAAAATTATTTGCAACATCTTAAGTGGATAACAGATTGATATCTGGATCATGGGTTATTCTGTACATTTGAAAAACACAGCAAATATTTTAGCCTTTGTGGGCTACATGGTCTCTGCTGCAATTGCTCAACTCAGCCATTGTAAAACAAAAACATCCTAAGACAATACATATATGAATCAATGTGGTTGTACTCCAATAAAACTCTACCAAAATCAGTACCAAGTAGTACTTAATCTACAAGGCTAGTTTGTTGATCCCTAATCAAGAATATACAAGAAATTCTGATGGATCAATAAGAAAAATTAGGACACTCAATGGAAAGTTGAGCAAAGGATATTTACAAGCAATTGGCAAAATGAAATTCACAATGGCAAAAAATGATATGGATGTACAATTTTATGAATAAATGAAAAATGAAAACTATAATGAAACATCAATTTCTACCCAACAGATCTGCAAGAACATTGAAATCAGGTATTTCTGGTGGTGGTAAGAGGATGGGGAAACATGGAACTCTCGTGCCTTACCGTAATATCAGTTACAAAAAGCCATTTAAGGAGGGGCAATCTAGCAGTTTTAAAGGAAATTACATATATATTTACACAACCCAAATAAGGAAGAGCTCTTTGATAAAGGGTAGTAAGCAGTTTTTTCTTCTTTTTTTGGCAGCACTGGGCATTCAACTCACAACCTCATGCCTGCCAAACAGGCACTTAAGTCACTGAGCCAAATTCCCAGCCCTAGTTTTTCGAGGCAGGGTTGCACTATGTAGCTCAGGCCAGTCTTGCACTCGCGTTGTAGCCCAAACCGGCCTCGAACTCGTAACACTCCTCTTACCTCAGCCTCCCGAGTGCTGGGATTAAAGGCGTGCACCACCACGCCTGGCTGTAAGCAGCTTTATAACATCACACATACATCATCTTTAATTTATAGTTAAAGACAATGCTGTATACATGCTTTTTTTCTCCTTTCACAACGGATGGACAAAAGTACCATCTCAGACTATCACTAGTCTACAAGCCAGCTGCTACAAACTTTCTATCAATGTGTTTAAGAAATAAAAATATTTTAGTATTCTTATAGTCTAATTCTTTTACAGTTTAGTTTCATATCTTTACGAGAACTGGCTTTACAATATCTGATTAATGGAATGCAAGATCTATGTAGATGAATTTAAGATAAACACTTTAATTTTATACCACAGAGAGCCAATTATAGGATTGTACTCTTTGATCCTTCTGCATTTCCCCTCCACTACAGTCCTAGTAACATGTCAGTAGAAAAGTTTGAGAAGCGTCTAGTTAATAAGGGACAACTGATGGTTATCCATTAATCTTTAGCAAAACAAAACTAAGAAGGTATTTTTTTCCTCCTCCTTAGTGGGAAATTAAATTATGCAATATAACTTGTTTTGTAATTAAAATTACAACTTCCTCTATTTTTTTTTCTACTGCCACTCAAGTATAACATATTGTAACACTAGGCTCTTAAATAGAGGCTTTCTTTTCACTAAATTCATTTGCCATAGTTTGATAAAATATATAATGGATTATTCAAATTAGTATGACCTATACAGCAAGAGGAACTTGCAAATGTACTGATTTAAAAAGTTCACCTCAAAGAAGTACATCTCCATGCTTTACCTTAAAAAAATGTTATTTAACTCTATTTCAGTGGTGAAAATTACTCAAGCTAATACAGTTGTGAAATAACATATTTTCCCTCCCAGTCTTTTATCACAGGTTACATCTACTTAAAAGGTTAGATGATACTAAAGCACACGCATACTCTGTTTGATCAGACATTAAAATAAAAATTGTTTATACTGAATTACACATTTTAAAGGGGTGAATTTTATGGTACTTATCTCAGTAAAGTTGTTTTAAAAAAGTAGCTTAGATAACCAGTCATTTAGCTCCTAACTGTAGCGTAACAGGATCCATGGTGAGGAATGGAATGAGGCTAGCCAATCAGGAACTGAGCTAAATTCCCGGCCAAATTCTTGGGCCCATGGTAATAAGTGGGAGAGGGAAAGAATGGTGGGGCGGTTGGTGTTGGGGACACAATAGGACGCATTAGGGCAAAAGGTCAAGAATAACCAAATGTTACAGTTAAAACACCTTTTTTTTTTTTTTTTTCCCGCGGCACTGGAGATTGAACTCACAACCTTGCCCCTGACAGACAGGTGCTTAAGTCACTGAGCCAAACTCCCAGCCCTGTTTTTTTTTTTTCAGGCAGGGTCGCACTGTATAGCTCAGGCCGGCCTTGCGCTCAAAACACTTTCAAGAATTCCTAAAAACAAAGATGAACTTACAGAAGAATTTTGTCAGACTCTAATGAAAGGAAACATGCTAATACTCTTTGTTTATTCATATACCGGCCATTTTCAAAATAGTACTGAGAACATAGGAGCCTCATTTAAAAGATTTCTTTCTGAGGCTTGCATTAACTTTCACATAGATTATATGAATGAAAACTGAAGGCTGCTTTTAGAATCAAGAATTTAAAAATGACTAAGATCTTACTTTTAAAAGGGCAAGAATTTTGATAAAAAACACAATTTTTCAAAAGAGAACACATAGATGATGATAAATATAAAATGCTGGTATATTTATTCTTTTATTGCTAAATATCAAATGCCAACAATTATGGTATCTTTGAATTAAAGCTTAAGAATAAATTTTAAAGCACAAAGGATTTATTAAAAAAATCCCCATGTATCCTTAGTGTGTGGACATTCAATAAATACCATGAGACAAAATGATGTCTGAGACAGACAGCTACGAAGCAGAGGTCTACAATTTGATGTTAGAACAATGACTTAGAAGAGCAATTACCAAAAGTTCAAAAGGTTAACTGTATGTCTTTTTAAACTGAGATGTTGAGAAGAATATACATTCTTTACTTACTGTAGATGACTAAAATTTTTTTTCTCAAAAATGTAAACAATGCAGAGTAGGAACATAGAATAAAATTTCACTGTTAAACAAAGTGACAATACAGAACACTTTCTTCAAATCCTCAAAACTCATTTTTCTAACTGTTCTACAGAAACTAAAATAGATTCTTCTCATAAAAATGATAATACACCAGGGACATAAAGACCTTCCAATTTTTAATGTTAATAATATTTACAGTAAATATTCAATAATACTTTTTACAGCTTACTTAAATAGAAGCATGCTTTTCTAATCCATAAATAACATTAATCATCATCCATTCAACCATATTAAGTACTTATGATGTCTCATGCATGGCACTTAGGATGCAAAGCTGAATATGACATGGTCCTTGCTCTAGAAGAGCCCAAAGTGAAGCTGAAGAGACAAAACATAACACTTTCTTTCTTATACAATGAGGCCATTCCTATACAAACGGTACTGATCTGCTCAATGTCCTGCCTCAGTAGTAGCTGATCCGATGGATTAGCAGACCATGGTGCTTAACAGTTAAGATAAAATGAGGCTTTGTTTCTGCTTTTCTCTACCCATAAAAAAGAAGTTAGTGGGTAGAATTTCCTCTGCAAATTTTTTTCTTGGGCCAGGGAGGTAGCTCAGTGATAGAGCACTTGCCCATCATGCATGAGACCCTGGGTTGAATCCTCAGCACTGCAAAAAAAAATTCTTTTCTGTTTGTAAAAAACTAACTTGAACATATACAATATTTTAATAAACTGCTTAATTCATGTAATTAAATTAATTATATAAGTATTTTATGGTATTCCCCAATTCTACCTGAACAGGTCATGCTAATATACTTTGGTCCTGAATGACTGCCTACCTAAGAATAGAATAAATACCATGCTTTCTGGCAAAAAACAGTAATTTGTATGGTTTTAGTACTGGTATTAGCTGATAAGCTGAACCACTAATAAAATGTTAAAATTATATTCAATATATAATACCCATTTAAGAAGGAAGGAAAATTTATAATATTATCTAAAAAGTTTCTTAAAAATGATTTAAAAGTTTTAGTGCTTAACGAACAACTAATGATCTGAAAAAGATAATCCTATGGAGTCCTTCACTTAGTGAAGAAGGTCTATTCATTGTTATTAATGGGTTATTGCTTTTTATCACCTCTTGAGTATATGAGAGAAATACGCATTTTTCATCAAGGAAACAGCATGTTCTCTGGGATTGGTGGTACATACCCATAATCCTAACTATTTGGGAAGCTGAGGATTGCAAGTTCAAGGCTAGCCTAGGCAACTGAATCTTGTCAAAAATTCAAAAGGGCTGGGGATGTAAATTGGTGGTAGAGCACTTGCCTAGCATGAGCAAGTCTCTGGTTTCAAACTGTAGTACTGAAAGATGAATACACACACACACACACACACACACACACACACACACCAGCACGTTTATAGACCTCTAAAACTAACAGCTTCACACTGGCCTATTGACTCCCCAAATTTCCCAGGGTTGTATCTCTATTTCCTAAGACCTTGAAACCAGGTGTGGCTTTTTCAGATTCAAGAGACCATTCCTAGGCTCTGGCAAATTTATTTTTGTACTTTCTCACGGGTAGCCACTGTCATTGTACTACCAGGTCTTCTGTGGACCCACAGAGGTAGCTTAAAAGAAGGATGGAAGGCAAGGTCTAGATGTTTAATCACCCAGCACGGAGAAGCATGGAAGCCCGCTTGTAAGGACAGAGTATGGCTCAAAGTTTAAGGTCACTCTTCTTAAAGATAGGCCTAGATGGCCTCAGCAGCAAAAGAGAAAATGTCTACCCTGGGAGTGTTGTAAGCTTCAAAGCTCTAGAGAGAATAGTAACCAGGTCTTCTGAAGATCGTATGTGGTTTATTGTGATCAGTCAGAGGACCTGGCTTAGTTCTGAGGTTTAACCTTGACTGCCTCAGCTCATAGGCTGCTGGTGTGAGACACCTCCTGCAGCTGAGTAAAAAGGTTAATGCTGCTTTATGAGGGTACAAAGACACGTTATCAACCAGGCAGCACTTGTGGGACAAAAACTAGCTCATGACATCAGAGGCCCTATCTCCAGCTCTGTTCATTTCCTTGGTGTCATTTGACAAAGACTTCCCCTTTGATGTCAGCAAATTCTTTCATAAGTTTTATTAATTCTAATCAGAACTCAGTTTTCAAAGTATAAAATAACACACCATTAACTTTTAAAATGCTTTTCAAACAAAACAAAGGACATTAGCTAGAGGCTAAGAATACACTCACTCTTCTGCTTAGAAAAAGTCTGGTCGCCTTTAAATGTTGACTAGTGATACTAAAACTTTCCTAATTATCTCCACCCAGTTCTGTTTTCCTTTATACTATTTCAGCATTACAGGTAGTTACACAAAATGGTATTACATGAATTTGTACTTGTTTAGAAATTGTTCCATAAATATGTGAAGTTTGTACATTCAATCTTTAAAACTAGAATGTAGTAAGTTACTGTGCCTTTCATTTCTTTTGCTCACCACCACCACACAGTTTGGGTACTTTGGATCTAAGAGAAGCTCAAAGATGTTGGCCAAAATAATTTTAAGGAAACACTTTACATTTCTGTCACTGGATATTACTACATAACTCAGACATTCTGTCAAATGAGTGCAAATATTATCGTGCTGTAACCATCCAGAGTCCCAGGGTCACGTTGGCAGCCAAAAGTATGCTGCCACCAAGCAAGATAAAAAATCCTATCAGATCTTTGACATCATTATCTCCAATCACTGATGTAAGGGTAGCATCCAGGAATGAGTTTAAAATCCACTGACCATCCAAAGCAAAGCAAGGCACCGCATTAACAATAGCTAGAGCTCCAGAGAGGGAAATTAGGTACCTGGGTTAAAATCAGTTAAGGAACCAGCTGTGATATCTGAGTGGAAAACATCCATAAGTCAGAAGATACTATACTGGACTAGATGAAATTCAATAGACTTTTTATACGTTCTTTAAGTCTTTTCCATTCTTTCATAGATCTCTAATATTTAAAATGAATGAGTTTATACTATTTTGAAGCTCAAAAACTTTGACTAGAAAAATAAAGACAAAGCACTTAAGACTAACCAATCTATATGAACTCCTTTGAAGACTCCTTTGAAGACTCCTTTGAAGACTAAGTTCTTATAATTCTTTAGTGATATTACAAGGGAAAGGAACGTACATGGGATAAAACATTAAGTGAAATTTTAATTTTATATTTTGTTTTGTTTCTACAGTCCTGGGGAACAAACCCAGGGCCTCACACAGACGAAATAAGTGCTCTACAACTGAGCTACATTCCTAGCCCCTGATCTACTTTATGATCCTTAGAAAATCTTTATTATATTAAGAAACAAAAAAATTTGACCCATGAACCTTGTTTTATTATACTATTATCTATAAGACTATAGTATAGCGCTGGATGTGGAGAATAGGAGAATAGCTGTGAGTTCGAGGCCAGCCTGGGCTACATAGTGAGTTCAAGGCCAGCCTGCACTATATCTCAAAAAGAAAAAAAAAAAAAGATTACACCTTAAGTCTCTGAAGACAAAGCTGCAAAGACTTCAAGTTACAATCTTGATTATAGACCTTTAGTAATGCTCATTTGTCCTCCATTTAATTTTGTCACAAATCATTGAAGAAAGAAATTTAAAAAGATTTCAAGGCAACTCAAACAAAGAACGCTTCCAAAACTTCACATTGATTCAAGTCTACATAATAATCAGTTTAAAAAATTTCACCTTGTGTTTTCAAACATTACACACCAAAGACCATATGAGATTTTGTCCTCAGTGTTGCTATTTTAGTAATGAAGATACAACTGATCTTCCTTAGGCATTCCTCCCTTATAGCCATGGAATACATTTATTCTATGTAATACCTGGTTATGCAAATAAGTCATCCTCCATTTGATCAGAACTAAGAAGCTTAGATAGGTCAGAGTTCATTACCTCACTAGTCACTGAAGGTTTCCTCTTTTATAAATTCACTGAAAAGTTGTAGACCTATAAATTCAACTATTGATTCATATCTTGGGTTCTTTCTTTTGTACATCTTAATATTTCTCCCTCCCTGATTAATTGTTCTCCTGTTGCCTTTCTAGATATAACATGATCTCTTTCAACTTTAAAGTTTCTTTTTTAGTTGTTAGTAATTGATACCTGCACAGTCTATATCTAGAATACTCTATTCAAGATAAAACTAATCAAACTTCAAGTAACATATTTGTAAAACAATTTTTCATACCAGAAAGGATACTTGACAAATGTCTCCACAATCACTGGGAGATCGATGCTGAGAAAGTTGAAACGTGGGATAAAACTGGTGATGCTCACTAAAAAAGAAAACCAAGCAATAATGAGTATTAGCAACAATAACAGATTAGCAACAGTATCATGAATTTTACCACATGGTCAAAATTGGGCTAGCCTATTAAATTGGTTGAGAAAGTCCTTCCTAAACATATGCGGGCAGGCTGTATACCTCACACATGAAAGCAATCGATTATTCTAAAACAGTTGATAAAAATAGTGTAATATAAAAATTCACATCCCAGTGTATACTTAATTTTGAGGTGAGAGTAAGATAAAGATACTATGAACCACGTATTACTACCAAATATAGAGGTTGACTTAAAATATACTATAATTTGTATCAAAAGAATTCTTATCATTTACTTCAACTATATACCAATTGACAGTTTTTTGGTCTCAGTTCTTTACTTCACTGCTAAAAAAAGGATTAAAACAAGGGGTTTCATAATCTTGTTTTTGTTCAAAACATTAAAACCTATCCTATAATTACAGAGAACCCACAGTACACATTTCTGAATTACCCGAAGTATGTACATTTCAATTGTTGACAGTGTATTTAATATTTGGAAGAGTGACTTGGTGTCAAACCAATAAATAAGAAAAAGAACCCAGGTTTTCTCTCAGGATATGATTAAAATACAATAAGAAAACCTTTTAAAGAGTAACATAAAACCTATATATCCATCAACTGATAAATGAATAAAGATAATTTTGGTCTGTCCATACAATGGAATGTTACTTGGCTATAAAAGGTATGAAGTACTGATTCATACTACACCATAGATGAACCTTGAAAACATTGTTACATGAAATAAACCAGTCACCAACTATCCCATTTATATACAATGTCCAGAACAAGTACGTTTATAGAAACGCAAAGTACATTTGTGGTTGCTAAGGACTGGGGGATAAAGAGACAGTAGGTGACTGCTTAATGAGTAGCTTTCTTATTGGGGTGATGAAAATGTTTTGGAACTACATTGTAGTGATGGTTGCTCACCTCTGGATATACTAAAAAAACATTCAATTGAATACTTTGAGTGGGCAAATTGCATGGTAAACTTATTAAAAATGTAACATAAAGGAATTTTGTACAATAAAATGAGTTAGACTATATGATGTGCAGTCAGTATGCAGAAGCTATATATTTAGCCCAAGAATGTGGGCACTGGTAAAACAATGATGCTGGCCCAACTTTGAAATTATATTCATACATAACTTATGGGTTGTGTATAAGTTATAGTCATATCTCCTTGTATCCTGGTATTCCTTAGGGTCTGCAGCTCTTGCTACTGTTTTGGGGAGCTTGCATAAATCTGATAAGAACATTTGCGACATTATCTATTTAATTTGGGTATAAACAATGGGGAAGGAAAAGTGTATCACTCTCCAGGGCAAGTTCTTTCTCTTGCTTCATAAATTCAGATTATCTTCCTAAAGTCTAAGTTTCATTCAATGCTTAAGAAAAAGGTAGTAAGACTTTGACAAGTGACCAAATTTATAATACATGAAATTAATGCAAAGGTTTATATTGAGTTTCTACCGCTGAGAATATGCACAGTCTTAATGATTTTCTAAGGGTCTTTGACAGTAATACCCACCTGAGGGTCTACCACAATAATACTAACCTGTGTAGTGAAGATGCAGTGGATGACCTACATACAACATATCAATTTGAGGTGGGTGTTTCACTTTTATTAAGCGAGTGTGAGTTTCCAAAGAAGGTATTATACAAAAACTTGAACTTGAGCTTTTTTTACAATCTTTATTGGTTCTACAAACTTGAGTGGCTTCAATTGCTTTCCGGGCAGGTAGACATGTATGCTAAGAATAAAATATTAATTATTCAAAATTAAAAATGATCTATTAACAAGAAAAATCTAAGTTAACTTCTCTCAATATTTTTGTGTCACCTGGAATATTAGGAATTAAGTTCATATAAAAGAAATGGCATTTATGTGCACCTATTATAAACTAGCTTGAAATACCCCACTCTGGCCATATCAGATATTATACCACTATAAATTTTTAAAGATTCTCAGATGAAATGTGACATCTGAAATAGTGGTTTTAATAAAATGATAAAAAAGTAAATAGAACAAAAGAGAGAGGTTTTTATAGGTTCTATGTTAGCCTTTTCTGATTATTTTGTAATAATTACATTGGACAGGCAAAACTGCCTTAGGACAACTTACCAAACGCTTATTAAAATTATTTCTGTAGGAAAAGCACACATCTGTGAGACTGTGATTGCTGCAGCATTCAGTGGAACCATCTAGCCGTTTGTATGCTAAAGAGAAATACAGTGCTTATTAGAATCTGTTAATCTAAAAGTATATTTGTAATGAAAATTTTCCATTTTTAAGTGAAAAAAGTAAAATTGCATATGAATCTGGAAACAGCCATGTAATTCCATGCTCAGTTTGACGACTACTTGTGCTATTTAATTTTACATTATAAAAACAAATCCATCCAATTTGAAGTCAAGAAACAGCACTTACCCTAGGTTAGTTGTCCTCCCAGACTTTCCCACCTATAAAGTTGGAGTTCAGGGTCTCAGTAAGTTTTGTAATCATAATTCCAGGGCCCTTTCTGAAGTAGACAGTGAAGAAGGATCTATCTACTTCTGAAAAGTTTTGGAATATGGCAACTGGCTCTTGAGAATAGGGAAAATTGACAAGTAATTCAACCTTAAAGAATCAGGTTAGCCCCCTGAACAATCTTAACATCACGAACATTAGGCACTGGGTGCTTTCTCACATGGTGCAGTAAGAAGTCCCAAGTGCTATCTATGAAGTATTTTGTCAATAGGAAAAATGGGAGGGGGCTCCTGTATAAAATCAAGCCTGTAGGTCTAATTACTGGTTTATAGGAGACTATGGGCATCTGAACATGTTAGTAACATCACGAGATAATATAACCAGAGAGATCTAGAATGTGAAAAATTTGATAAAACAAATTCCCTACTTTTATTTAAAAAATGGCATTTAAAAAAAACAGAGGAACTGTTATAAATTAAGACTGAGAAAATATATTGTACTATCTGATTTAAACCAAGTATTAAAAACAAATTAGGTTGGTAGTGGTGGTGCATGCCTGTAATCCTGGCACTCGGGAGGCCAAGGCAGGAGGATTGCTGTTAAGTTCGAGACTGACCTGGGCTACAAAGTAGTTCAAGGCCAGCCTGGACTACAGAGTGAGACTTTGTCTCAAAACACCAAAAAAAAAAAAAAAAAAAAAAAAAAAAAAAAAAAAAAAAAAAAAAAAAAAAAAAAAAAAAAAAAAAAAAAAAAAAAAAAAAAAAAAAAAAAAAAAAAAAAAAAAAAAAAAAAAAAAAAAAAGGCACTTTGGGAGGCTGAGGCACGCGAATCATGAGTTCAAACCCAGCCTGGGCAACTTATCAACACAGTGAGACACTGTCTTAAAATAAAAAAGGACTGGAGATGTAGCTTAATGTAAAGGCCCTTAGTTCAATCTCTAGTGCCACAAAACAAACAAACAAAAATTAGAGAACACTGAACACCAACTGGACACTAATTTGTGGGATATGATAACAGTATTGTGATTATATTTAAAGAGTCATCTACTAAAGACAGACTAAATTTTATGGATGAAATGACAGGATACCTGGAATGTGCTTTAAACTACTTCCCCAAAAGTAAGCTGCTTAAATGAAAAAATAGCAAAACATTGGTAACTGCTAAAGCTTGGAGAAAAATACAAGAGGAAATGTTTATACCACTTCCAACTTTTATAAATGTTTGAGAATTTTTTGATTAAAAGTTGTTAAAATGGATTATGTACAGAAAACTAATTTGAAAAAGTTTTCAAAATCAGTTCTTACCACTTTGCCTTTGTGAAACACAGTACTTTAATACAGTTTTTTTTTCCTGCAATCTTAGGATTAAACCCACAGGTACTCTACCACTGAGCTATATCCTCCAGCCCTTTTCACCTTTTGTTTTGAGACTGAGTCTTACCAAGTTGCACAGGCTGGCCTTAAACTTGTGATCCTCCTGCCTCAGCATCCTAAGTAGGTGGAATTACAAATGTGTACCACTGTGCCCAGCAGTAAAATTATTCCTGATTATTAATCAATATGCCTATACCAGTAGATGTAGACAAGGGTTTAGGGCATTTCTTGACTTAAAGATATAGGCTGTTGTCTGGGGATATAGCTTAGCAGCATAAGTGCCTGCCTGGCAAGTGCAAGGTCCTGAGTTCAAGTTCCAGTACCAAAAAAAAAAAAAAAGACATAGGCTATGAGGATAATTTGTATTGTCCAACACTTTCAAAAATTTGGGTCTTCAAATCTGTACAAACAGTAGAGAGGCTGACTTTTCAGAGCTGAAACAACCCAAAATGTTCAGTGGGTTTTAAGAAGACACTTGCTTCAGCTTTCACCTGCTACACAGGGCAACATATCTACCTCCATGGGGTATTTCTGGAAGTCAAGATAACTTTCTTTGGGTTTCTGCTATATAAGAGACATAAAAAAACTCTACCTTAAATAGGTTTATACATGCCATCAACCACACATAGCTACTACTGGGACTGTTGATGTTTAGGTATGTTTCAGCCAGAAGAAAATCTTTTCAAAATGTCAGCTTCCATCTGTGTTTGCCAATTTTCTTTCATTTCTTTTAATTGTTCCTTACTTCATACCTGTGTTAATAATATATTAATATAGAATGCTCATGCTTTGGCCTTATGTATTCAGTTGTTAACTATCAATTATTTGTCTTTTCTGACAAATGCTTATGCAGGGAGCTGGGGGATTAGCTCAGCGGTAGAGTGTGTGGTTTGTATGCACAAGGCTCTGCATTTAATTCACAGCATCAAAAAACCAAAAAGCTTAGGCAAAGGAGAAGCACTTCAGGTTATTTACACCAATTTTAAAAAGCTACACAGATATATAAATTAAGATACTATTCTATATTTACACACATACATAAAGGTAATATTATATTGGGGGTATTTACTAAGATTTAGTTTATTAGTCATGGTTGAGCTTGAATGCTGATTCAACACAAAGTTTTCTTTTAAGCAGAAAATTACATAATAGAGTCCTGAAAGTCAAATATGATATTATAAAAGTTGGTAAAAGTTCAACAATCATATACAATAGAGGAAACAAACATATTTAGTATATAACTTAACAAGATTAGCTATTTGCTTGGGCCTATTCCTTTTACTGAATTGCTTCAAAAAGACTGGAACAAAATGAAGCTATAGATAAGATCTAAGGACTAGTGAATGGAAGGTATTGATGCTTAAAGCATTAAATTACACTGAAGAAATATACACACCTCTAACTGGGAAGCTTAACTGTTGTAAAGTTGATGCGCTTATACAGTAGCCAATCTGGGGCTCATAGGCAATGGTATCTAGACATTCATTCCAATCTTGTACATTAGTAACAGGACAATCCTGTAGATGAGTGACAAGATCTCCCACAAAAAGTCCTCTGGGTCCAATGGCAGGTGAGTCCTTAGGAAGAAGGCAAAATCAAATCAGACCAGGCATGAAGAGAAGCTAAGATTGATCTGAACAAATGATAGTAAAAGACACTGAGTCAACAGAGTAGAACATGCTGAACAATGCAGAAAATAATTCAGTTTTTAATCTAAGACCCATAGTCCCAGAAAATTAACAAAATAAAACCCAGCAATTATAGTTGCTTTCTCCAATTTTCCAAAGATTTTTTATTTTTCACAATTAAAAAAAAATTTACAAGGTATGGTGGCACATGTCTGCAATCCCAGCCCTCGGGAGGCTGAAGTAGGAGGATCACCCTGAGTCTGAGGCCAGCCTGGGCTACATAAGTGAGTTCAAGGCCAGCCTGTACTACATAGTGAGACCCTGTCTCAAAAAAAAAAAATCTGTTTGCTGTCTATTGCTGGGGTATAGCACAGGTTTAGCATATGTATGCCCCTAGTTTCAAATCCCAGCATAAAAAAGAAAAAAAAAGGTAATTTTTTTTCTCACACTGCTAATTAAAATTTTGGAGGAAACTTTCAGTACATATAACTAATTAGAACACAGTCCTTATATTAAAAAGTTCCAAATACACAGAGAATACCCTCAGCACAATGACTATGTAAGTCAATTGCTCACGAAGGCAATTTTTCTCTTCAGAATGTCTGAAGAATTTGATGCCATCATAACAGTTATTGTCTAAGGGAATGAAATAGAGTTGAGTACAGTAGCTTAAATTCTTAAGAAATGTTCTGGTTGGACAGGTGAGGTTTCATTTTTCTTCTAAGATATTTTTTTCCTTTTTTGTTTTTTTGAAACAGGGTGTCACCATGCAGTTCAGGCTGACCTTGAACTCACTTTGTAGCCCAGGCTGGCCTCAAACTCAACGATCCTCCTGCCTCAGGCTTCTGAGTGCTTTGATTAGAGGAATGCGCCACCATGCCTGGTGCAACCTTATATTTAGATTTAAAAAAAAGATTACAGCAATTTCTTTGGAAGTAACAGCATTCTGTGTATGAGAAAAGCTTGAATAAAAGTACCTGACATTAAATGCTAAGTATTACATCAAAACATCACGTCAAAGAATGCCCTAAGTAATACATTATTTACCTCAGCAACTTCAGTGATAAGTACCCCAACTCCGGTGTAGTAAAATGGCAAGAGAATTACTGGGAGGAGAATAAGAGCTAAAACACCCAAGAGGGCAAGGACAAAATTGTGCCAGATACCTGAAAAGAAAGAGAAAAAAGTAGCTAAATTCAACAGAGCCAAATACATTAAAATAAAAGTTAAGATGAAATTCAAGAAAAAATTCTTGCTGAACTGGGATATGGAATCTAAAATGGCATTTGAAAAAGAGGTTGCTTTAATTTTACAAACTAAAACTATTATGTAGAGTAATGTTGGTAGGACAAATAGTTACATAGCATGTTATAGAATATAAAGCAAGAAACCATAAAGATACTGGGTCTTTCTCTTAGAAAAAGGTAAAAATTGACATCCCCAAAATCCACTGATTTTTTTCATCATATATTCAACCTTTGTAGCAATGCATCAGAAGCCTTTCTGACACCTAAAATTACAGACTTTTTCTATAGAGGAAGATGGTCTTAAAGTTTTGCTTTTACATTTATTTCCCATTTGGAATTTATTTTTCTGCATGGTGTGATTTATAAATATAACTAGTTTTATTCAAACGTTTAGCAATGCATTCTTTGCTCACTAAATTAAATACTATCTTTTGAAAACAGTACTATGTTTAATATTGGCTTGCTCTGCTTTGTTCTCTTTCCTACTGGTAATATTATTCCAGTGACAAGTAAAGCAGTTGTAATTACTGGCAGTAATACTTCAGTATTTAGTTCAGTAAAAACTTTTCTTTTGTTTATTTTGGTTATTTCCCCTTTATTCTTTCCGAGGAATTTGAGAATCATTTTGACAACCACCAAATATTATTCAAAGTAAGATTTCTAATGTCACCTCAATAACTAGGGGTGAATCCATAATTTTACATTTCTGACTCAGAATCATGGCATCTTTACATCTATCACTAAAGATTGGTAGTTTTCTCTCAATAGGACCATATATTTCTTGAAAAAATGTTAACTTCTGATGCTTTATATGTCACATTACTTTCTGAGTGGTAATTTCTTTCTTACCATGACATTACTGGGTATTTTAGATATACAGGAATATTACACTCATTTTTTGTACATTTACTTCATAATCGACAGCCAAATGAAGTTTTCATTTAAGATTGCTTAAACTTTAAATTCTTCTCCTGGATTTTCCATTGTTTACTAATGATCATTTATCAACTCCAAAATTTATACCTCCTCCCCCTCCTCCACCTTTTGGTCTTATAGTAGTGGCTAGAAATTCCAGAATAATGTTTAATAGTTGTGATGGCATGACATCTCTTGCATTATAATTTTAATCAAAGAACAGCCAAGCAACAGCAGGGCTTAGATGGAATTGAGGTCCAAATTTTATTCTGGTTTACATTTCAAGCAGTACAACTTGGGTAAGAGTGGAAAAATGTGAGTATGTGTGATTCAACACACAGAAGTAATACTCTGGTCACCAGCTGACTTAATAGGTTTAATAATAATTTATTACATTATTTTTAGGCTCACTCACAGTAGTTATATCTGAAAGAATATAAATAATCACTTTGGAAAGGCTATAGCTTACTACAATTACATTATTAGCATCATTTCTACAGTCACTAATATTTTTGCTTTTTACCTCTTAATAAACTTGCAACTAGGTGATGTAAATAAGACCAGGGTTTTCAATATTTAAGAATGATTTTAAAAATTTAAGTTCTGAGCCAGAATGGTTGAATTTTATTTTCACTATTTAGGGATTGTTAGCACTAAAGGATAGTTTGTGGGTTTGTGCTGTTTGTGTGTGTATGTGTGTGCTGGGGCTAGAACCCAGGGCCTCACATCTGCACACATGTAAGGCTAGCGCTCTACCACTGAGCTATACCCCTAAATGAAGAATTTACACTTTACATGGGATTGGATAGCAGGTACTGTTGAATCCCTCTTCTAAAATGTATTTTTGAGCTGGGTATGGTGGCACACCCCTGTAACCTCAGCACACAGGAGGCTGAGGCAGGAAGATCACCATGAGTTTGAGGCCAGCCTGGACTACATAGTGAGCTGAAGGCTAGCCTGAACTACAGAGCGAGACCCTGTCTCAAAAAACAAACAAAAATTTTTGTTTGGTTGTGCTGGGGATCAAACCCAAGCCTCCCGCATGCTAGGCAAGTGCTCTTTCGCTGAGGGAGATCTCCAACCTGAGAATAAAACTCCACTTGGGACTGGATAGCAGGTACTTTAATCTCCCTTTTAAAAATTCTTTATTTTAGGGCCAGGGATATAGCTCAGTGGCACAGTGTCCGCCTGGCAAGTGCAAGGTCATGAGTTCAATCCTTATATGAAAAAAAAAAAAACCCAATACTATGCAGATAGAAAGTGAGGAGCCCAACCTGTATGTATTGACATAGAACCATCTTTAAGTTACACTGTTATGTGAAAAAAGTCAAGTGGATGGAGGGAGTGTATAAAAATTATTTTATTGCTGAGTATGGTTGAGCACGCCTGTAGTCTCAACACTTGGTGTGAGGCCAGGCTGGGCTACAAAGTGAGTTCAAGGGCAGTCTGAACTGCATTGCAAAAGCCTGTCTCTATAAAGACAAAAAAAAATTTGGGCGGGGCGTGGGCTGTGATAGGAATCAAACTCAGGGCCTCGCACATGCTGAGCAAGTGCTCTACCTCTAAACTTATCTTCAACCTCTAAGAATTCTTTATACTTTTATTCAAAATTTAAGCACTTTCATTTACAGAATGATCATGAAGTAACACTCATCTCATCTTTCTTCCTCACCAAATTTGACATAAATGGCTACCGGGTTTTCCTTTTCTAAATTAGTATTTTATTGCTTAAAAAACAAATATTACATATATAACTCTGTAAGTAGCAGCATTATAATCTTTAGTAGATTAACAAATGAAATCCTGGACTTTTTTCAGGTTTTTCTTCTTCTTCTTTTTTTTTTTTTTTTTTTTTTTTTTTTTGGCTTTTCCAGACAGGATCTTACTATGTAGCACAGCCTTGGTCTTGAACTCACCATGTAGCCCAGGCTGGCCTCTAGTTTGCAAGGACCCTCCTGCCTCAGCCTCAAGGGGGATTACAGGCCTTCACCACCACAGCCGGCTTTTTTTTTCAGTTTTTTGAGATGGGGTCTCACTATGCAGTTCAGACTGGCCTCGAACTCATGGTGATCCTCTTGCCTCAACCTCCTGAGTGCTGGGATTTCAGGTGTGTGCCACCAAGCCTGGTCTTTTTAACATGGAAGTGGGAGGTCATTTTAGAAGTAGAAATGATACACTGCTAAATTTGTTCTCTAATGGCTGATGATCACACCAGGGCAGGGAGTGATGGGCTAGGTGAGATCTGAAAACAGGACTAGGACAGTTCATTCTATGCCAATTAAACAGCACTTAGGTGGTGTGTGTGGACCCAACCATTGGTGGGGACATACAACTTTCTTTGGTAATAACTTTGGACCTTAAGTGCTAATTCCAACAATAAAAGAAGGAAAAAATTCCACTTAGTACCTTTTGATGGTGATGATCATACATACTGGGGATTGAACCCAAAGTCTTCATACGGAGTTACATCCCCAGCACTTTCTAATTTTTTTTTTTTTGAGACAGGATCTCACTAAATTTTCCCATGCTGGGCTTTAACTTTCAATTCTTCACTGCGAACTCACAGAGTATAGGATTACAGACGTGTTCCACCACATCTAGCTGCAGTTGCTACAATTTTAACCAAAACTTGGAAAAATCTTAAAAATCTTAAGTAGCATGAAAAAAATTACTAAAGACTACACACTGACCAAAAAATTCAGAGTAGGAATAATAAAAAGTAAAACTGATCTTTCCTTAATACCACTTTTTAACCACCAGTCCCATGACTCACAGTAAATCTGTTACTATTTTTTTATCCCTCCAGAAACTTTCTCTGCCCATACCAGCAAAAATAAGTATATATACACGTTATTATTTATTCTAGAGTACAAAACAACAAGTTTTCTAATACCTTTAAAGATATTTAAAAATAGTTTTAAAGAACTTTTAAGGTGATTATCCATCTTAAAAATTGTACTTTTAAAAAATTTTCAGTTACTGAAGAAAAAGCATGGTGTAATGCTTCATGTGTGCACGTGTATGTCTGAAAATGAATACAGAAACACATAATAAGGCTTTTCAAGATATAAGTGTATAGTTTTTTTTTTTTTTGGTACGTGTGTTGCTGGGGATTCAACCCACGGCCTTAAACACGCTATCACTGAGGTACACGGAGGTGGAAATGGAAATCAAGGCCTTGTGTATGTTAGGCAAGCACTCTACCACTGAACGCTCCAGCAGCCCTGTTTTAGACTAAAATCTTTTTTCCTCTTAACAATTATATTCTACCCTGTGGCAGAGATGGTAATATGAATTCAGAAGTGTGCTGCAGCCTGCTATCAGCTTTCCAGAGCCGATAATGTATGTCTCCACCTAATTTCTCGAACTATGGGCTACAACTTGAAATTGGTTACGATGGGAGTATTCATATCACAGAAACTAGATTCAGAAAATGCTAGCAACATAGCTGCTCACTATACCTTCTAGAGCTAGGAGTTGAAACATTCACTAGGATGCCACGAGGTAACCCCTCCTCTCACACCTAGTCTTTCCTTTTTCTACAGCAGGTTTCTGCATAGGGGAGCACTATGAGATTTGAGTGGAAATGATATGGACCACACTGCCCCACATGTGGGATCCAGTGGTTATGATGGAGCTAGACTTGAGATGTAGCATAAAAGCTGCATGTTAGGAGTAGCAAAACTAACAACAGAGAGCCCAAGAACCTCCCAAATCACAGAATTATCAACATTGAGCTACTTACATCTGAAATGCTTTGAGGCCCCTTTTATTTTTAGTTATTAGAACAGTTAGATACCTAGCTAACATATGTTCCGTGTACCATATTCACATTGTAAAAAAAAAAATTTAAAGTGTGCTAAGTTATTAAGTAACAGAAATAGCCAAAGTAAGATGGTCCAGGACTTAGTGGAAAAACAACCTTTTCTACTATACACAAATACATCTTTTTAAAACACCAAAGGTATTAAATTATTAAATTTATTATGCCATATTTTAAACATTTTCCATATTTGTACAGTCATATCAATTCCATTTCATATATTTGCCATACAGTAATCCATCACATAAACATATCAATTAATTTGGTTCCTTATTAATGATCACTTAGTCTACTTTGGAATAAACAAATTTGCTTTTATTGTTAGTGATCTGTTTAACTATGACTCTGAAAGGGAATTTTACTTAGAGATGGAATTATTGGGTCAAAAAAGCATGTGCATTAATATTGATCTCCAAAAAGCTTACATTGTGTTATAATTCATGTTTCCCTTTCTCCTGAAAAATACCGAATTTGATAGTCTTCTTTACTTATGAATGAGTCTGCACATTTTATAAGGTTATTTGTATTTCTCATCTGAAAGTTACCTATTTCTATTAAATTGCCTGTTTATATCTTTGGTCATTTTTTCACTAGCCTGTGTTTTTTTTTTTTTTTTTTTTACTATGTAGTTCAGGCTGACCTTGAGCTCATTTAGTAGTCCAAGATGGCCTCAAACCCACGATAAGACAGTCTCACTATGTAGCCCAGGCTGGCCTTGAACTCACAAGAGAAAGTCTCATTATGTAGTCCTGGCTGGCCTTAAACTCACTATGTAACCCATGCTGGACTCGAACTCATGCACTGAGGTATTTGGGCCTTTGTAACTGATACTATAACTTTCTTCCCTAAATTTGTTTGGCTTCTTTTACCTATATGGCATTTAAAATTTCGATGTGGGTCAAATGGCTCTTTTGTAGCAAGATTTTCTCATTTTAAGATAAAGATTTATATGCAAAACTTGTGTTGTTTTCATAGTTTAACACAATTCAAACCCCAAAACTTCACTCACTCAATTCTACATGCATTAGAATATATTCTAGTGAAACTAATTCAGAATACTACTCCCTAACTCCCACCCCCCAGGCACTAATCACAGAACAAGGCAAAAACAAAGGAACAAAGAGAACAAAGGTGAGGGTAAACAGGAGTGTTGACTCCTTGGCTCTCTAAGTAGTGTCCTATCTTCCACCAGGCAGGCAGCTGGTACCAGATCACTAACCTATACTATAAATTTGACCATGAAGGTTAAGTGGCAATAGGGCCTGTGGAGCTCACACATTACTTTCATCTAAACAACCTCTAGTCCAATATGATGCATTTATAAATACACCTCTGCAATGTTTTAACTTTCCCTAGAGGAGGTCTTTTTTCTTTTTCTTTTTTTCTTTCTGAGACAGGGTTTCACTATATAGTAGTTCAAGCTGGCCTCCAACTCAAGGCCCAGGCTGGCCTTGAACTTGTGGTGATCCTCCTGCCTCAGCCTCCCAAGTGCTGGGATTACAGGTATGTGTCATCACATCCAGTTCTTTTTTATTTTTTTGAGACAGGGTCTCAGTCCAGGCTGGCCATGAACTTGCTATGTAGCCCTGGCTGGCCTTGAACTTGCGGTGATCCTCCTGCCTCAGCCTCCCAAGTGCTGGGATTACAGGTGTGCACCACCACATCCGGCTTTTTTTTTTTTTTTTTTTTTGAGACAGGGTCTTAGTCCAGGTTAGCCTTGAACTCGCTACGTAGCCCAGGCTGACCTTGAACTCCAGGCCATCCTCCTGCCTCAGCCTCCCAAGTGCTGGAATTATAGGCATGCATCACCATGCCTAGAGGAGGACTTCTTAATACTGGCACTACTGCCATTTTGGCCAGATAATTCTTTGCTGTAGAGGACTGGCCTGTGTACTCTAGGATGTTCAGCATTTTTCACCTCTACTCGCCAGATGCCAGTAACATTCTCTCCCTTTCCTGTATCACTACTATATGTATACATGTAAGCTTTTAGGGGTTGTGCTAGGAATCAAACCCAGGGCCTTGCACATGCATGCCACTGCTCTATCACTGAACTATATCCTCAGCCTCAGAGCTACGTTTTTCAAACAGCCTCGTGTTTTTTTGCTACACAAAATGTACACAACAGATGTTTAAAGCTACTATATATACAATACATTCTGAAACTAGTCTCTTAACAGGTAAATAAATTACACTCAATAACTTCTAGGAGTATTTTTTGGAAAATGGCCAAAATAGGTTTAAACTGCCTATTAAATAATCTAATGGTCAATACTGCATACTTCAATACAAGTAAAAGATAGTTATGTAAAATGTGTTAATATTAAACAATACAGTTAAAATTAAGATATTATACAAAGCCTATATAACTTTTCTTTAGCAGGAAAGTATGTTTATATACAGCTGTTCTTTTTAAAGAAAACATTTCCCAATAAAATGTATCCACTTCCAGAAAAACCATATATATAATTGCTAAGCATATTCCTAAAAGTTTAAAACTATAAACATGAACATTATAAAAGACTCTTTGTTGTAGTGCTGAAGATCAAACGGAAACACAAGTTATTAAAAAATTGTAAGCAACAAGTGAACTTCACATTTATAAGAATGTAAAAAGTCCCATTATCTACCTGTTAAAACCTAAATTCATAAAACACCATTATATAACGAGAAATGGCATCTTAACAATATTATCCTACACAAAAGCATATTTTTAAACTCTTTTTAACTGTTCTAGCACAATGTAACCCTTAGAAATATAAGATTAATTAAAATTTTTTCTTAGAAACAATATGCAAACATTAAGTTTGTATAGAGAGATCTTTTTCAAATGGGAAAGGGGTCAACAGGTGGAGGGAGCAGGGAGGGATGGGAGGGGATGGTGACAAAAAAGAACTATGTACATGGACAAACTCCTTATGAAAAACGTAATCATTATGTACTGCAAACACGCACTAATAAAAATAAAGAAACAATATTCAAACAAGAGGCATAATTATTCCCAAACATACTACTGAAAGATCCTTCTCGAGTTTGAGAAGAGTCTTCCCTTCTTACTGGCTATTTTTGTTCTTAGCGTGGGCTAAGATATGCGACTTCAGGTTAGTAGACTGCGCAAATCTTTTGCTGCAACCATCGAAAGGGCACACGAAAGGTCGGTCTCCCGTATGGATTCGCACATGAGTGCGCAAATTGAAATCCAGGGAAAAGCGTTTCCCGCAGCCTTCAAAGAGGCACTGGAAGGGCTTCTCTCCGGTATGAACCAGCTGATGTCGTTTTAGTTTTGAGTTCTCAAGAAAAGCTTTGCCACATTCGGCACAGATGTGGACCCTGGGACCATGGGTGTGCAGATGTTTCCTCAAGGCGCAGTGATCCTTGAACATCTTTTTGCAGCCTTCTCGACGGCAAGGTACAGTTCGCGGAACATCACCCTTGTCCGTTTTGCGCTTCACTCTTGTGAATTCCGCCAACTGTTTGGGATCGCTGAGGTCAACGCCAGGTAGTCCTCCAGGGGGGATTTTCTTCCCCCTCATGTATTCAGAATAATCAGGACGCGGGGTTTCGTCCTCTCGGGAAAGCTCTGCCTCGAGTTCTCTTATGAGGTCTCTGTCCTCGCTCGAGGGTGAGAAGATGTCAGGGAACACCTCCTCCAGGGATGGGCTCTCTACCTGGTGCTGTTCCCAGTTCTCACTGCTCAACTCGGGGCTGCTGCCTCCCGCTCCGGCCTCACCGCTGCTGTCCTTGTCTCCGCGCTCCACGCTGTGGCCGCTGCCCTCTGTGCCGTGATCGGAGGACGACGAAGCGGCAGAGGATGGCAGAGAGACAGGAGTCGACGGGAATAAGTCGTCTTCACCGTTGCCTGAGAAGAGCGCCTCGCTGCTGAATTCACTGTTGACTTGCTGGTCGTCTAGCTCGAGATGCTCTACCACCTCCTCTTCGGTTTGCACCATGATCAATTCCTGGTCATGGTCACCACAGCTCTTATTATTGGTGACGACCGGCTGCAGGGCAATTAGAGACGAGTTATCATAGCCACCGTGGATCCAATTCTCGGTGATATCCTGGTACGAGAAGGTTTGCACCCCCAGGGTGTCAAGAATACCCTCCACGTCTACGTCTTGCAGCTCCAGGAATTCCGCGGGCAAGTCCAAATCTTCCGCGAGGTAAATAATTTCGTCTGAGGCCATGACTGACACCGCCGCAGGGGTCTTCACCTCTGGCGGCCGGTGGGTGGTCAGAAGGCCTTAGAGAGGAAAGGCTGAGGGAAAAAAACTCTAACTCCACACAAAAGCGTGGGCTTGAGAAAGCCCACGCTTCGCGAGTTCTGGAGCGCGAGAAAGCTGCGGGCGAACGAGACGGAAGAAAGCCCTGAGGGGAACACCTCGCGCATGCGCCTGAGCACCTCACGCACGTGCCGAGCACCTCACGCATGCGCCTGGGCACCTCACTCAAGCGCTTTCTTGCCACTCAGGGGAGGACGTGAAGGGCACGTACTCTCTCACCCCCGTACCTACGTGCCGTCGCGCTTGCCGTGCTTGCACTAACCCGCTCTACGCTCCACCTAGCTGGTTGTTGACTGACTATTAATTTCGCAACCAGTTTCTTGACTGAAATTTTCTGTATTTCAGCCCCTAACCAGGCTTATAATAATATCTGAAAAAAAAGCCTATACCTTTTTAATAATTACACGTTTTTATTTTTTCTTATTTAATTGCACTGACCCATGTTTACAGACCAACATTTAATATCGGCAACCACTGAGAGCGGGATCACTTATCTTACCCCTTTACAGGAAATCTAAATGTTATACCATTATGAGATACCCAGCTATCCCTACTTTTACTAATGATTTGTTCGGAACCATTAATGGATGTTTACATTTGTTAAATACTGTCTCATATTCTGAGACGAGGATTTTTTTCCCCTAATGGCAAACATTTACCACATTCAAACAGATTTCCCAATAATAAGCTGTCCTTGCATTGTTGAGCTGCACCACGTATCTGCAGGTTTTTTGTGCTTTAACACAAAAGATGTATCAGTGTCATATTGACTTTAAAAAAATCTTACCTAGGCACAAGAGTGCAGCCGTGTAATCTCAGCACTCTGGGAGGCAAAGGAAGGAAGATAGAAGGTGTGAGCTCTGCCTAGGTAACTTACAGAATTAGCAAGATCCTGTTTCAAAAAATAAATTAAGTAATATAAAGTAAAATAAAATACAATAAGGCTGGGGATGTAGTTCAGTGTGACGGCCCTGGCTTCAATTCCTAGTACTGAAAAAAAAAGTCTTAGTTTCCTTCTTCACGCTATCTGGAAGGTTATGCTAAGGTGGATTTTTTTTTTTTTGAGACAGTCTTGCTATGTAGTGCAGGCTAGCCTTGAACTTAAGGTGATCTTCTTGCCTCAGTCTCCCAAGTGCTAGGATTACAGTTGTGTGCCACCACATCCAGCATAAATTGGAATTTAAAAGAACATATTTTCATTCAAGATTTGAAAGAACTCTGCCTATGAAAGTTTCAGGGGCAATCTTCATCAATTTTCTTTATTTTTTCTATTGCATTTACTGGCCTAGTTTTTTTTTTTTTAATTTCCCCATTGTAATTATTGGCCTAGTTAGCTTTTTTCTTATTTTTCCCCATTGCAATCACTGACCTAGTTAGATTTTTTTCCCTATCTTCTCTGGAGTTAATTTTGTTGTTGTTTTTTTTTTTAATACTTACATTTTTGAAATTTCGTTTTGCAGAGATGATTAAGAAACACTTGAAATTGCAGGGCATGGTGACACACACCTTTAATCCCAGCACTCGGGAGGCTGAGGCAGGAGGATCATTGTGAGTTCAGGACACAACACCCAAGCCTGGGCTACAAAGTCAGTTCAAGGACAGCCTGAACTGCATAGTGAGACCCTGTCTCAAAAAATAGGGCTGGGGATTTAGCTCAATGGCGTAAGCACCTGGTGCGAGGTTCTGAGTTCGAACCCTGGAACCAAAAAAAAAAAAAACACTTGAAATGGTTTAAATTTTCTCTAGCAGTTGTTATTCCCCAATCTGACAGCTAATTTTGTCTACAGGTGCTTCTTCCCACTGTTTAATCTTTTTTTCTTTCACAGAACTCTTGGATTTAACAGATCTACTTTGCTTTTCCCAAATTTATCATTTTCTGCCTATATCTTTAATACTTCATTATTTCTTGACTATTTTATTTTATTTTAGTTTTTGTCTTTTTGAGACAGGGTCTCACTATGCAATTCAAGCTGGCCTTGAGCTCACTTTGTAGCCCAGGCTGGTCTCGAACTTGCAATGATCCTCCTGCCTCAGCCTCCCAAGTGCTGGGATTACTGGCATGCACCACCACACCTGGCTTGACTATTTTATTTTTGAGACAGTGTTTTGCTATGTAGTTTAGGCTAGCCTTGAACTCACTATGTAGCCCAGACTGGACTTGAACTCGCAGTGATTCTCCTGCCTTAGCCTACCGAGTGCTGGGATTACAGGTGTGCCTCCATGCCCAGCTACTTAACTATCTTGTAGTTATTTTCATATGTATTAAATTGAATGCTTACCTGACTCATTTCCATTTCTAATTGCACAGTAAGTGCCTAAAGCAGTGAATTTTTCTTTCAGCAAAACTTTTTATGTAAATTATTCCAGTAAAATGATTTTATCTTTCTAAAATATACTGCAATGACAGTTTTCAATTAAATTTATTTAAAGGATTATTAATATAAATTTCTAATTTTTTTTTTTTTTTGCAGTACCGGGCCTTGAACTCACAACCTCATGCATACCTGACAGGCACTTAAGTCATTGAGCCAAACTCCTGTCCCTATTTTTTTCTGAGACAGTTTCGCACTATGTAGTTCAGGCTGGCCTTGCTCATGTTCTAGCCCAAGCTGGTCTCAAACTCACAACGCTCCACCTACCTCAGCTTCCTGAGTGCTGGGATTAAAGGCATGCGCCACCATGCCAGGCTTAAATTTCTAAATTTAAGTAGTTTCTACTTAGGTTCCTACTATTACTCTTGGTAATTTTTTGAGGTTTTCTCTATGAACAAATACATGCTAATTTTTTGTGAGTTTCATGGGCACTTGAAACTGTTTTCTGTACTCACTGTATAGAGTTTGACTTAACTATTTTGACTTTACTAACTATAGCTTACGTGACCTGACTTTTTGTGCTTATCTTCCATGTTTTGAGAGACAAGTACCTTTGTTAATTGTTTCTGCTTGGACTTTTTCTACTTTTGTGCTTTGATGTCTTTTTTACTTGGTACAAGTAGTATTCATAACCATTACATTTCAATGATAGCTCACATTTCTTATTAAGTGACTCCCCAGGTCTAACATAATGGTTTTTATTATTGTTCCTTTTTTTTTTTTGGTACCGGAAATCAAACTCAGGACCTCCCGCTTGCCAGGAAGGCACTGTGCCACTGAGCTAAATCCCCTGCCCATATTGTTCCTTTCTTCCTGATATATTCTGTTCATCATTTTACTTTCCATCTTTTTGAGTATTTTTTAGTTGAATTTCTTTTATACATCACAAATTTAGGATGTTTTTAATCCAAACTAAGGGCATTTTTCTTTGTTTCTTTTTTTCTTTTTTGTGCTTTTTTTTACAGTGCTGGGGATCAAACCCAGGGCCTCAGGAATGCTAGGCAAGTATGCTACCACTCATGTATACCCCCAGCCTAGCATTTTTTTTTCATAGAAGAGCTTATCTCATTTATACATATTGACAAAATAAAATGTCTCTTAGTTTTTTTAGGTTATCTTGTTTTATTTTTGCTTTACAATCTGTTTCTTTGGTCTGCTTCATGTTTTTACTCTGATGACCTGGAAAGTTTGTATGTTTTTAGATCTTTAGTGTATATATATAAGTAATATACTCAAGGCTCTATTTCTGATCTATCAACTTCAGGTAGACTTTTTATTAAGTGGAAAAAATTTGTACTTAGACCTCTTGGGTTTACTTTTTTCACCTCCAGTTTTTTGGTTAGTGTCTTATACTCAAGTGTGTTCAAGAATTCTAATTCCACACTTCCTTAGTCAAGTCAGTGATGGCGAACCTAAAAGCTTTCAATGATACAAATAGCCTGCTGTGGCATGTGTGCCATAAGTTTGCCACCACTGGCCTAAGTTATTCCATTGAAAGAGATGCAAAGTTGTGATGGATTTGTCTTGTATCAATTAGGTCAGATAGATCTGTGTTTCCCAACATTTCTTCTGTATAAAGCTATATATATTCAAGTAATTCTGTTTCTCCAAGTGAACTCTGACAATGCTAGCATAAGGTTTTACTCCACACCATCTCTTCTCCATTCCTGAATTAGTTTCTTTTGCCTCTTGATGATTTTTTTATATTTTCCCTTGACTGGAACAAATTTCCTTGTATTTCAGCTCAGCTGATGTTCTCCATAGTTTGTAGTTTCAGGTTTTGGTAGCTTTTTTGCTTCAGTATGAATGAAGTTTTTTCTTCTCTGTTTTTTTTTATGTTTATATTGTTTTTATAGTTTGTTTTAAAGAAGAAATTGGTATGTAAATTAGTTAACTATATATACTAGTAAAATATGAGGGAGGAGTCTATTAACCAAAAGATAATTTTTTGATGTAAGTATTTTCCAGAAAACCAAAACCACAGATGAATATTTAAAAAAAAAATCTGTTACCTGCACAAAATATCCTTAGCTGCTGGACTGGTGATATAAGTTGTAAATGGGTGGTGAACAGATCAACAAATGCTCCAGGATATATAATGAAGAGAAAAATCCCAAAGCCATTAAATCGAACTTGTTCCCTAAGAAATCACACAAGAAAAAGGAATTTACTCATGCTATTGCATTTGTCAAATTAATAATGTAGGTAATGTTAAAATTCATTGTAATTGAAATTCTTGCTTAAGAAATGTTTCCCTGAATAATTAAAATATAAGTCTATAATTTAATAATAGTGTTGTATAGATTTGTTTATCTGTGAAATTAAATTTTATAAAATAAGGCTAAGGCCATTCTAAAATACAACTTCAAAATTTAAGAAGCCAATATGCTGAACAAATAAATTAGTCACATACATAAAGTAATTGTTAATAATTCTATGTGAAACTAAATGATAATTTTTTCCTGTCTTTTTGAGAGAGGGTCTCGCTATGCAGTTCAGGCTACCCTTGTGCTCACTTTGTAGCCCAGGTTGGTCTCGAACTTCCAACGATCCTCCTGCCTCAGCCTCCCGAGTGCTGGGATTACAGCCATGTGCCACCACACCCAGCTAAATGATAAATATTTTTATGGTCTACAATGAATTATTTTCAGAGAGGGACATAGGAGAATATATAAATCAAGTAAATTATCTAAATTCTGTTTGTCTTAGTTATTATGAATAATGGTGGGAATTTAGCTTAGGATATTCCTGTTGAACTAATACTAAGTGTGTGTGTGTGTATATATATATATATTTTTTTTTTTTTTTGCCTTTTTTTGAGACAGGGTCTCACTATGCAGTTCAGGCTGGCCTTGAGCTCACTTTGTAGCCCAGACTGGTCTCAAACTCACGATACTCCTGCCTTAGCCTCCTGAGTGCTGGGATTACAGGCATGTGCCACCACAACCAGCCAAGATAAGTATGTTTTAAAATGTATAATGCCCAAACTATCCTTAACAGAACTATTTTATCATTTCGTTTTCTAAAAATGTACATTATATTTAATAGTATCATAAGACCAAACAGCCACTCTAAAAAACATCATCCCCTTAATATATTGTGCTGTCGATATTAAACCTACAAGACAACTATATATTTTTTGTTGGCAATGGGGATTTTATTTAACAATTTTCTATTATTTCATTAATATATTATAAATTATTAAACTGTTAATATCAGTACTGGTATATGTAAAATCTTAAAAGCTAAAAATATAGATGCAAAGGTGAAGGGAATTTGAAAAAAAAAAGGCAGCCTCCCCTTTTAATCACTACTGTGTACTCCTATGTAACAGTAAATGCTCAGTCAAAATGAGGTTTTACTGCCAGTCAATAGACTATTGCTCAAAAGAACTAGAAAGTAATAAGAAGCAATTAAACTCTCTCCTCTTAAAACAGTGGTTCTTCTTTTCCCTGGTCCATACACCGGAAGGATAAACCACATTTCTGTGAGCATGCTTCTGATTTTTGCAGTACTTATCAATGGGGTGGCAGGGAGAGTTCTGACATGTTCCCTTTAAATCATGATTTTATAAGTTTCATAGGCTTTTAAGTGCTCAAGTATAATTAGAATGATGCATTTGGGTTGTCAAGACCACCAACAGGACATGACACTTAATGCAAGTCCTAGGTCTCATCCTCTTCTATTTGTTACTAGATAGGCTATAATTGTTAAACCCAGTGCTTTAGTTTTCTTGCTCTAGCCAGTACGGGACATGAACAGAAGCAGGAAATTATTTCAGCTGATAGGCTGAAAAAAGCACTAAGTTACAAAGGAGAGGGGGTTAAGTATGGTGGATATTATTCCAACCCAATGATGAATAGAAAAACTAGCTTTCAAGGTTGGATGACAAATGTTGATGCACCATGAAGGTATAACCATATTTATGAAAGGCAAAGGACAGAAATACTCAGATTCAAGAAGTATACGTGGTTAATTGAGCATATCCATCAATACATTAGGCTTCTCTTTGTTTTTTTTTTTTTTTTTTTTTGCAGCACCAGGGATTGAACTCACAACCTCGCACCTGTCAGACAGGCGCTTAAGTCACTGACCCAAACTCCGGGCCCTGGTGTTTTGAGGCAGGGTCACAGTGTGTAGCTCAGGCTGGCCTTGCACTCGCCTTGTAGCCCAAGCCGGCTTCGAACTCACAACGCTCCTCCTACCTCAGCCTGCCCAGTGCTGGGATTAAAGGCGTGCGCCACCACGCCCGGCTTAGGCTTCTCTTTTAAAGAAGTTTTAAAGTAATACATAATATGCACTGGCAAATATCCCAGAAAAAACAATCATTATCAGATATAGCAGAGTTTAATACTAGACCCTCTTGATAGCATCTTTGTATGTAGTAGAAAAGAAAAAGGTGAGTATCGTTACCTAATAGCTGCTATCCCATGTCCAATTTCATGTACAACACCACTAATGAGGACTGCAGCGAAGAAATAGGTCAGTTGATTGACAGGTAAATTTATACCAGGAACCTGTTCATGGACACAATATGAGTAATTAGCAGTGGGGGTGTAGGGGAACCCAAAATGGGCACCAAAAGACATGGTATTTACTTTGTACTAAAGTTTAAACCACCAAGCTAAATGTTCTATAAACTGAGAGTAATATGACTATTAATGATTCACTTCTTGAGACATTTCTACCATTTAAACCACCAAGCTAAATGTTCTATAAACTGAGAGTAATATGACTATTAATGATTCACTTCTTGAGACATTTCTACCATAATAAAAAAGCAAAAACATCAGTTTTTTTTAATTAGGCAGTTTCTCTCAATTACACAACCAACAAAGAGAGAATAGGAGACACCAGGTTAAAAAGTTTAAATTTTAGCTTCCTGGAGTGTTCACCACTGGAAAAAATAAGGGAGCCCAGTAAGTGCCAGGGAATGCACAATACCAATGAAGGGGGCAGCAACTGATCCATCTTCAAGGGCTGTATGCTCGATTTGAGAATCTTTATTAAAATTTCTAGTCCTCCCCCCTGAATTGTTACTGCAAAGTTACAAGTACTTCTACTGAATCATGTAGGGCAAATACTTCTCAAATCGGTCAGCTTTTGTTTCAATAGTCTCAAGTTATAAGACAATTGGTAATGAAAGCTAGTATATAATAAAGCCCCTGATCAGAGGTGGAGAATCATGCCCTTCATTCCTCCTATTCCAGCAGTTTGCCCATTATACTGTGTTCATGGAACCAACAACCTGATTTTTTTCTTTCAAGGTCTGTCAGGACTTAAAGCTTTAATTCTAACTCAACGGGAATTTATTGATGTGTTGCACAGCAAAGGAATTTCATTTTTTAAACCTCCTTCTAAACAGGAGATTCATAGAACGCTGCTTGGATCATTTTCTAAATTCCATTGATTCCAAGGGTCCCTTCTCTGGTTATGAAACTCATTTTCATAACCATCAATCTTAATGTATGCACAATATCTCATCTGAAATTCTCATTACTCAGACCCTACTGATAACTTTTTCACAGTATCAGTGTCTGTTTTTCTGTGTACATCTTTCATTCCCACTTTTTCAGGCATCTGTTTGGCTCATTATTTTTTTCTCTGAGCCTTCTCTAAATTTATAACCCCAAGATTAATGCTCATACATACTGCTTATCTCACAAAATATCCAGGTTACCTTACTTTATTTCAAATAAATAAGTTTTATCCACTTGGATATTTGTTGCTTTTCTTTATTATTTTCTGGATGTAATAATCAGTGAGCCGAGGAAAGAATTTGAGTGTGATTATATCAACAGATGGTAGGTCTTATTTTCTGGCAACTGTACAAGATCACCCATCTGTCTCGGCCATGATCACACAGGGTATTAGATGTACCAGAATACTGAATACAACTACTCTCAACAACACAGAGTGCCAGGATTTTGGGAATTAATACTGAACAAGGTTGCAGAGAATTTAGAGTAAATAGAAAGTATGTTCTTCAAGATACAAGGGCTTATATCGAAGTCAGGACATATAATGTTCTAAAATTATACTAATTCCACACAAAGAATGTAAATATTATGTACTGCAAACATTTCCAAAAAAGAAAAGGAGGGGCTCAAAGGATGGGTCGAGTGGGGAGGGAAAGGAAAGGGGATTAAAAAAGGAACGAAGATGTGTTATGTTAATGTACCAATTTCCCACAAGGAATGTAAACATTATGTACTACACAAATGTACTAATAAATTAAGAATAATTATATATAAATATGCATATGGACTAGAGGGCTGCTGACTTAATTGTTCCAAAGCACAGCTGGCTTACTAGAGTCAATATTTTTGTGAGCATGATGAATAAACTGAAAAGCAAAGAGAAGGAATAATTTCTAATTGTAATTCTAATTCTAATGTCACCATTCTAACTCTAACAGACACGGCAATGATCATATTTCTTCCACATAAGTTTCCTTCCCTCCTATCTTCTTTCTTGGTGAACAACAACCAGTCCTGCCTGTAATCTGAGAAATATCCTCAAGTTTTCCTTCTCCCTCTGGCCTCATTTAATTAATCACTACGTCTCAGAACTCTGGTCTGTAAGAATGCTTGAATCCATCCCCTTCACTCTCTTCACCACTAATTTAGTTTAAATCCGTATCACTTCTGACACAAATTACTCCAACGGCCCTCCTAAATGGTCTACCCATGTTCAATCTAGTCATCTTTGGTCTATTTTGTAAAAAACTATTAATCTACAGGCAAAACTGAAACTTCTGAGAATGGTCCGTCATAACCCAGGCTCTACCTACATAGTGTCTCCCATCTTACCTCCTGCATTGTCCCGTTCTGTTGCCAACAATACTCCTATCCATCCCTCCATTCTACACTTCATGGACACAGGTCAAAATTACTTATATTTCCTGGAAACTTATTTGTCTTTCTTAAGAAGGGTAGAATGTAATGACATGTAGGTTCTAAGGCCAGTGATAACAGATCCACAGTTAATCAGCTGTGTCCACACTCAAGTGGCTTAATCTCTCTGTGTTTTGACTTTCTCATCTGTAAGTTGAGAAGAATTCCAATACCTCGAGATTGTTACAAGAATAAAATAATGACCTCAAAACCATAATGTTAAGTGAAATAAATTAGATACACAAACTTAAATATCACACGTTTTCTCTTACATGAGAAACCCAGAGTAAAAATAAAGAGTAAAATAAAAGATAGATAATAGGAAGTAGGGACATAGATCTTTCTCAAAGGTGCAGGGGATCAAGAGATGGAGGGAAAGGAGGGATACAGGATGAAAAAAAGGAATCTGGATGTGTTATGTATATGTACCAACTCCACACAAGGAATACAAACATTAAGTAATGCAAACATGTATGGGGAAAAAAAAAAGAGGAGCAGGAGATGGTTGGAGGGGGATAGACGAGAAGGGAGTGAAGAAAGGAATTACAATGTGTTATGTATATGTACCAACTCCCCACAAGGAATGCAAACATTCCCCACAAGGAATGTAAACATTATGTACTATACACACTCACTCATAAACAAAAACAAACATTACAATAAGGAGGCGTGGAAACCTCACGCAAAGCACTGCATGTTAATAAGCTTTTATTACTACTATGATTGTTGTACCCTCTGCATGTTCACGTTATGTATATCATTCCCTCAATTACTGGGATGCTCGATTTTCATCTTGCTTTTCTAGATTATGTGAATTCCCCTCATCTTTCTGTTAAAGCTTAATTTTCTTCCCAGCACCAGGCGCAACTTGCACTCTTCTCTGTTCCCATGGCACCTTGTATGATGCCCTTTTGTAGCACAATCATAGCAGCTCTACTTACAAACTGAAAGCACCATGAATACTAGAATTGGATTCTGTTCCCCACATAAGCAGGACCCCGCACACAGCTAGTAAGCAGAATATACTCAGTAAACGTTTGTCTAAGAAATAAATCATCTCTCCTGTAGCCTCATCTGATGAAACTTTTAACCTCCAAGAAAGACCTATGACCACTCTTTATTGTTCTCCCAAATCTCTCCATAATAACCCAGCATAGCAGAGGCCATAGACACCTTTTTAAAAAGTCAGTGACATGTCAGACTCTAAAATTCCCTGGACCTTATCCTTCTCTTCCCTATAGGAGGCCATTACTAGCTCCTCTTGGTGGAAATCTTTGTTAACTGTACTCATAATTATCCTAATAATTCTATTATTTGGCCCTGGCATGCTTAATTGTTTCTTTGCCTTTGTCTCCTCCCGACTTAAAGTTGTACGCCTACCCAAGATGAAAACACCTGGTGTCTATTGAGGGCCTTAAGATAGATCCTCTGCAGTGATTTGTGTTACTGCTTCAGAGGTCGAATTGTTAGAGGCAACTGAGCTAGATAGAAATATTTAGGCAGTCAGACAGGGCTGAGCCCTCAAAGGAGCGAGTGCAGAAGGCCAGATACCTTGCAACTCTGGGGGAGACAGACATTTCCACTGTGGGACAGACCACAAGATAAAAGTTAAATCAAATGCACTCACATGCTTCCTAAGGATAAGCATCAGGAATTGATATTTTAAATAGGTCTCTATCGGGCTGGAGATTTAACTCAGTGGCATAAGCACCTGCCTGGCTAGCGTGAGGTTGTGAGTTCAATGCCTGGTACAAAAAAAAATCTATTCTGTTAATAAGAATGTGATTAAAAATATAACAACCATAATTCGTGGAATAGGAATATAAATGTAAAAATATAAAATAAAAGTGAGTCAATGTGAAATCTTTTTCCAAATTCTGGAGACAAGAAATAACAGGGTACAGGTCCACGTATGTGCTTTAACATGAAATTTATTATAAATAGCCTACAGTTAAAGAAGCACAACTCAGCACATTATTTTTTACATCAAGAAACAACAGTGACCATTCAGAAAGGTTTCACACCTTCTCTTCTTTTCCCCCAATGCTGGGGACTGAACCCAGGGCTTTATGCATGAATGCAAAGCAAGCATTGTACCACCCGGCTACACTCCTAGCCCCAGTCTCATATCTTTAATTAAAAGAGTATTATCTGGGCATGGTGGCACACTCCTGTAATCCCAGCACTTGGGAGGCTGAGGCAGGAGGATTGCTGCAAGTTCAAGACCAGCCTGGGCTACATAGTGAGTTCAAGGACAGCATGAATTACATAGCGAGATCCAGTCTCAAAAAACAAACCAACAACAACAACAAGCGGTATTACTGGTTTAGTTAGATTCTGAAAGCCACGAAAATGAGAGAATACTCTGTATAGGATTAAAATGCAATTTATTTACACATTATACAGATCTTAAATCAGCCTGCTTATTCTTTCAAAGTAACAATCATTTCAAATCTTAAGAAGACATCATGAAGTAAACTGAATAGCTTATTACTGCTAATAGTCTTGAGAGTGGTCAATTTGTTCTCTGCTACAACTACCATACTACCATCAAATATTTATTGCAATGATTCTGCCTAAGTACTTAATGTTATTTTGTTGAAGCAGGTAATCTGGAGAATTGTGGGATTTCCACTTTCATATTTATATTATGAATAGTAGTTATATTAGCCAAAAAAAAATATCTTGCATCTATATGTCAACAAAATTACTTAAAGCACAAAGGGACTTACCACAACTTGTAGCACCTGTTCATTGTGAAGAGAGGAGGAAGAGGAAGACGATGAAGAAGAGGAGGAGGAGGAGGAAGAAGAGGAAGAGGAAGAGGAGGAAGAATAAGAAGGAGAGTCAGCCATCATCTGTGCCAAAGTCTGTATCAGCGTTTTTCCAAGGAGAAAAAAAGAGCTAAACATGGCGATTACACCAAATACCATTCCAAAATTGAACCTGTCAAGAGGAAAAAAAATCAAGTAAATGCATGATTCTTCACAATCCATGGACTAACAAATTCAGTGACCAGACACACTTCCATAGTTTTAAAATAAGAGTTAAAAAATTTCAATAACTAGCCGGGCGTGGTGGCACACGCTTTTAATCCCAGCACTCGGGAGCCTGAGGTTGGAGGAGTGTTGTGAGTTCGAGGCCAGCTTGGGTTACAACGCGAGCGCAAGGCCGGCCTGAGCTACATAGTGCGACCCTACCTCAAAAAACCAAGGCTGGGAGTTTGGCTCAGTGGCTTAAACGCCTGCCCTGGCAGGTGCGAGGTTGTGAGTTCGATCCCCAGTGCCGCCAAAAACAAAAACAAAAACAAAAAAACTCAATAACTGTTTTTCGTATCTGAACTTCAAATACTTGAAGCTTGGTATTAGGTTCTTTAAGCGATTTTTAATAAATTACAATTCTCTGGTACTTAAAGAGGCTGAATAGCATTCTCAATTTAAAAAGTGTGTTTTGGGCTGGGGGTCTAGCTCGGTAGTAGTACAGCATGTGCAAGGCCTGGCTTTGAGTCCTAGCATAGCCAATGAAGAAAAAAACGTGTTTTCTCTTACGTATTTGATTATTTACATAGCATTGTTTTGATCTTGCTGTAATAGGAAACTCTTGGCATTATACATATCCATCTTTTATCATCTACCCATTCTACTGTCTGCATTGTATTTTAGCTTTACTATGTGATACATGAGTTTAAATATTAATATGGCAAAATTTAATAGTAGGTCCTTTCTTTGACCCTTTTAATAATTAGAAAATACCCTTCTGTAGTTGGGAATAATTTGTTACATTTTCTGAATTTTTGATAAATTGCTTTTCAAGGAAATGATTTCATTTAAATTGTCAAGTTTATAGTTGAATTGTTCATAATAGAGTATGTATGTATATATGTATGTATGTATTTATGAGACAGGGTCTCACTATGTAGTTCAGGCTGGCCTTGAACTTGTGGCAATTCTTCTGCCTCAGCCTCCCAAGTGCTGGTATCACAGGCATGTACAACCATGCCTGGTTTATTATTATTTTATTTAATGTCAACAGAATTTTGATTTTTCTTTTTTTGTTTTGGTTTTTGAGACAGGGTTATGTAGTTCAGGCTCGTCTTGAACTGACTATGTAGCCCAGACTGGCCTCAAAACCATGGCAATCTTGCTGCCTCAGCCTCCTGGGTGCCGGCATTACAGGTGTGCGCTGCTACACCCAGCAGAATTCTGATTTTCAGTTACTCTCTTTTCTTCTTTTCTTGATTGGTCACAGTAGGGATTTATTAATCTTTTCAAAGAATCGGCTTTTGGCCTTGCCAATTTACTGTATAGTTTCTATTTTACTGATTTCTGTTCTTTATTATTTTCTTCTTTCTGCTTTGCATGCTTTGATTTGTTGTTGCATTTTCTGCCAACTCTTTGATAATCTAATTGTTTACATTTAGCTCTAATCCACTTGAGTTATAGTTTTTTTTTTTTTTTTTTTTTTTTTTTTTTTTTTTTTTTTTTTTTTTTTTTTTTTTTTTTTTTTTTTTTTTTTTTTTTTTTTTTTTTTTTTTTTTTTTTTTTTGTCAGTACCAGGGATCAAACTCACAACCTCACTCCTGCCAGGCAGGCACGTAAGCCACTGAGCCAAACTCCTGGCCCCATTTTTTTCAAGGTAGGGTTGCACTATGTAGTTCAGGCCAGCCTTGCTTATGTTGTAGCCCAAGCTGGCCTCAAACTCACAATGCACCACCTACCTCAGCCTCCTGAGTGCTGGGATTAAAGGTGTGCGACACCATGCCGGGCTTGAGCAATAGTTCTAACAAAATGGAATTTAGACCATGGTACCCACCAACCCCACATTCTCCAACTACAGAAACCGTCAGAATCTTGAGTGTTCCAGAGATCTTCATAAATCTCAAACCAAAAAACACCATTAAGTGCCTTATCTTTTAACGTTATCAAAAGCATAATGATAGAATCCTATGTTTCTAAAAATTTTTTGTCTGTGAATATGTTAAAACCCAGTAGACCAAAAATAATGGAAATGATTAATGTAACAAGCTCTCACAACTAACTAATTTAAACCAAAAAGAGAAGATGAAGAGTACCATTGGTAAAGCATCCTTGCTTTCCGTCGTCCCCAAGTATAAAAGGCACGGTTGAAAACTGCAGTTTGCCATCTTATGTGAAAAGGGGAGATGCTCAATCCATTGTTTTCCAGCCAGTCTTCATAAGAATGCTTAAAATAGACGGATGACTAAGACAGAAAGAAAAGTTTCACATCATTCAATTTTGAAGAACAATTTATAATGTACAAGGAAATTTAAAAGAAGTATTTTCTACAAGAAACCAAGATGCTAATTGCTCAACTGCTTATAACCTTAAAGTTTTACATTTATTCTTTAGACTATTAAAGTCTTATACTAGCTGGTTTGCTCAGGTTAGGGTCCGGCAAAACATGGTCCACAGATCAAATCTAGCTCACAGCCTGTTTTCGTATAGGCTGTGAGCTAAAAATAGTTATTATGTTTTTATGGGATTATAAAAAAAGACAACAAAAAACCAAAAATATGCAATAGAAATCCTGTGTGATTCACAAAGTCTAAAACACTATCTAGTGTTTTACAAAAGAATTTTGTTGACCTCTGCTTATAACAGCGTTGTCCAAAAGAAATATGTGAGCCACAAAAGCAAGATATATATGTATATATACACACACACATATATACATATATACACATATATACACACATATATATACATATATGCACATATATATACATATATATATTAAACTTTCTTGTAGCCAAGTTTTAAAAACCAAAACTAAAGATCTAGTTTCACATATTTTTGACCCCAAACACCCAAAATATATCTTTTCAACATGCAATCAACATAAAAAGTTATTTAGATATCTTTTTTGGTATTCTTTGAAATCTGGAGTCAACTTTACACTTAGAGCCCATCTTTATTCAGACTAGCTCCATTTCAAATGCTTAGTAACCACATGTAGTCAGTAACAACCATGTTGGACAGCACAGGTGACCTCGCTGTCACAGAAAGGAAAGAGGTCCTGTGTTATAATTCTAAAAGACTCCCAATCAATTCAACAGAAGAGACAAGTTAGTTGAAATCAGTGCTTTCTTCTTCTGAGCAAGTCCTAAATTATACCAACTTTGATCAACTAAAAGGACAAAATTTACCTAAAGTCATTTTGATCTTAGTAAAATCTCCTAAACTCCCCGGGGCTTGTGGGAGTAGCTGCTCCCACAGTCAAGAGTTTTATCTTTAGGGAAGTATGAAGTCCTTGACTAATACAGGATCGTGGATAACAAAAGGCTGTGTTAAATACCTGACACTTACATATGTGCTATAAATATTGTCCTAAATGATGCTCATCTACATGAGAAACTTATTTGTCCTAGAAGGCTATACTAAGCCTATCAGTCATTAAAAAATATGGCCAGAGTCTGAATACAGGTATCTCTTTGTTTTGGATCTGTAATGCTTTCTGCTTTCAGTCTTTGGATAGTTTTTTAAATCTGCTTGCTGTTCCAAGACTTGAAAAAAGTGTGACACATTCCTCCAGCAGATGTCTACTGCAGAAATCCTAGAAAATCCCGAGTAGAATAGCAGATCAACCTAGAAGTAGAGACTCCGAAGGTACAGGCTCCTAAAAGCTAGAGTCTCTCCACTCTCCAAGCAGATATTCCAAGTGAGTGCTAGATCTTTTGCTTAGGGATTATTGTGCTCATAGGGAGCTAGGGGCTGTTACTGAAATTAAAGTGACATCTTGATCACCTCACACACCTGATCAGAGACTGTACAAGTTTCACAGGTTATTTTTATTTTTTCATATAATGCAACATGAAGAAATTATGTAGCTTCTTTCTCCCCCTCAAAGAACAAAATCACACTGGGGATGTAGCTTAATAGCAGAGCACCCTAGCATGTGGGAAGCCCTGGGTTCAATTCTCAGCACTGCAAAAACAATCCAAAAATTCTCTAACACCATAAACAAAATTACTGTGGCCTGTACTGCTTATGACATGCTAAGCCTTCCAGCAAGTCCTTTACATCAGTGCTTCTTAAACACCAATGTGCAGAGGCATCACTTAGTGATCTTGTTAAGATGCAGACTGATTCTGTAGGTCAGCAGAAAGGCCTCATATTCTTTGTAACAGGCTCCCAGATCATCCAAGTGCTAATGATCCTTGAACTTCAGGTAGCATGCCTTTACATTAGTGGCTGCCACTAGTGCATTCCTCTCTACAATCTCAGGAAATCTTTCCTATTATTATCTCTATTTAAAGATGAGAAAGCAAAGTACAGGTAGTAATTTGCCCAAGGTCACAATGTCTGAGAAGTGGTAGAAGTTCCAGTGATGGCGAACCTTTTAGAACTTTGAATGATATTAACAGCCTGCTGTGGCACACATGCCACAGGTTTGCCACCACTGGAGCCCTCAGGACTATACTGTATAAACTTTTTTTTTTGAGACAGGGTCTCACTCTGTAGTCCAAGCTGGCCTTGAACTTACGATGTAGCCCAGGCTGGCCTCTAACTCGTGGTGATCCTTCTGCCTCAGCCCCCCGAGTGCTGAGATTGCAGGTGTGTGCCACCACATCTGGCTTACATTGTATAAACTGTTGCAATTAGCAAGTTTAAACCGAAGCACAAATACCATTTCACTTTGTTATACATAAAACACAATACTACAACATTCTACTTAAAATAGTATTCCTAACATGAAAATTTTATTATCCATACCAGTTATTTTTATTAAACTTCGAGAATTTATACGATTTTATTCCACATGTATAGTTACATCCACTCCCCAGTACTGAACTCAGTTCCAAAAGATTACCTGGAGCATGTGAACTAGACAGCTGTTACTTATTTATTGCTGCATTGCCAAATAACTGAAAAATAAACGGTGTACCCAGAGTGTGTGTGACTAGTAAAAAAGGTGCACGGTACAAATTCGAATTCAAATAATAGGAAACCTGTTATTTAAATCTTTCTTGCTTGACTCTGCTACTTTGAAGAACAGTCTGTGGACCAGCACCATCGGTTTCACTTGAAGCCTGGTTAGAAGCGCCTCGCCCCTGACCTTCTGAATCAGAACCTATATTTTAACCGGAATCCCAGACGATCGTATGCACTTTTGAACTTGAGATGAGGATTTTAACAACGACTTGCTTTAGATTCGTTCCAATACCAAAGTATCTAGTGTGTTGTAGATACTTGAAACAATAAAGGAAAACTGTGCCTTTCCTAAGTGGTCGTTTTATTTTCCTCCCTCATACTCTGCTGCGGTGGGGTCTAGCAAGGCCCAGCAGTCCCAAACCCACCCCTCGCGCCTCCAGGGTAAGAGCCAAGCGCTGCGGGGAGCCGTCCCCCGCAGTGCGGCAACCGCGGGGGCAGCCACACCCCTCCCTCGACCCGCCGCGCTTTGCTAGCTCCGCGGGGAGCAGAGCCACGCGCAAGGCCGCACGTGAGCACCAACGCTGCGGTTTCCAGCCCGGGAGGCGCTAGCCAGGGGAGGAGAAAAGGCCTTTGGCCATAGAGAACCTCGCGTTCCGGCCCTGGACACCGTCGGACAGGGCTTTGGGCCCCAGGCCCTCACCTTCAGCACCAAATCGGTCAGGTAGACTGCAGTCCAGCCACCCACCACTAAGATCACCAGCGACATCGGAATCATGGCGACAGCGGAAAGAAGGTAAGCACCGGCGTCCTCCTCACTGCGAGCTGCAAACGGCCAACCCTCGTCCTGGCGCCTTATAGCCCCAGCATCTGCGCGGGAACTAAATTGTCTCCGGTTCTTTTGCTGCGGTGGCGACGTTTCCCTCCGGACCCTTCCGTTGAGCACACACGGGCCGATTTGGAAATACCGGAAAATGGTGTAAGGGCTTATATTCTTGTGGCACTCGGGCGCCGTCGTCAGAAGTGTGGCTTGCTTTAGGCTGCCACCCTTTCGAGGATTTCTTAGGCTTTTCCCTGCCTGCTGCCTGCTCTCCCTTCTCACTGGTTTTGATTTGGTGTTTGCTGTTCTTTGATATCTAGCACGCTTAGGGTCTTCTGAAATAATGAGTCGCTTCAGCTTTCCCTATTCTGCCGTAGGTATCCACATTTAACTACGTTCACCCCCCTCCTCCTTTTTTTTGTGCCGGGAATCGAACGCGGGACCTTGCGCTTGCCAGGCAGGCACTCTACCGCTGAGCTGTATCTCGGGCTCATCTGTTTTTTTAACATAGGGAAATCATACATACAGACTAAAACTTTTGATAGATGTGTAAAACATGTACCCAAATCAAAACAGAACATTTCCACTTCAGGAATTTTCTTCTCATTTCCCTTCCCATTCTATCCTCCCCACCGCCTCCTCATTCTGATTTCTTTTTTTTTAAACTTTATGTAAACAGAATCATACCGTTGGGTTTAGTTTACTTTGTTCGTAATAATTTTGAGAGTTAGCCATGTTGTTAAGTTAGGCTGTTTTTTGTTTTTGTTTTTTTTGAGACAGGGACCCGCTATGTAGCCCAGGCTGGCCTCGAACTCACAGGATCCTCCTGCCTCAGCCTCCCAAGTGCTGTTATTACAGACGTGTGACACTACGCCCGGCAAGTTAGGTTCTTTTTAAAAATCTTGCATTATAGGGCTTGAGATTAAAAGTTAAAAGTTGGAGTTACGAACATCTGCACATATTTTTATGTTGACATATACTTGGTTATATATTGAGCTACAGCAATGGTTTTCAACCTCAGCTACACACTGGGATAATCAAGGGCCTTTAAAATTCTGTAACATAAACCAATTAAATCAGAGCTCGGTGGAATCTAAGCATCTATACTTTTTAAATTCACAGATCATTCCACAGTACAGCCAAGGTTGAGAACGACCGAACTAGATAATCTAGTGGAAAGGAAAACTATAGACATTGCATTGAATGTTTCTCGGGTTTTTTTGTTTGTTTGTTTGTTTTTGTTTTGTTTTCTTTTGTTTTGTGGCGTTGCAATCCAGGGCATCTGACATGCTAGACAAATGCCATACCATTGAGTTGCACCCCTAGCTCTGCAGCATTCTCACAGTGTTCTTCTTTGAAAGTTATTTGTTTCAACTTTTCTGGAAAAGCATCATTAGCTATAGTAATATTAATACCAAATACTGAGATTATAATACTATCTTAAGAACAAATATCCCAACCCTTTTAAAGCGAAAATGTAGTATGATACCAGGAACCTGTATTAGAGATATTGCTGGCAGTTTTGCCTCATTTGATCAGTTTTCCTACAATTTTAATCATGTAGTGGCATGTTTACCCGGTTTCAAAAATATTATGGCTCAGTTTTCTATCTTTGTGTAAATATATGTGTGTATTGTTACAAGTTCTTTGAATTTTCGTTGGGCATAGGGTATGAGTTATAAAAGTTTATATTCAAGCATTATGTGATTCCTTAGTTTTCTATGTACAGGTGTCCCAAACATCTTAGGGTTGTTTTAAAATGAGAATTTCTGAAGTATAAATTTAACAGACTGGCAAAAGCCATCACTTGAAAGCTTATTTAAACTTTTGTGCTGACTTAATTTTGTGAATTTCAAATAATTTTGAATTCTAAATCTTTTAATCCCTGTAACAGAAGGTGCCAAATGTTGACTGAAACAAAAAATATTAAAATACATTTACTGTTAGAAATTCACAAAACCAAATAAGCATGAAAGAATTTAAATAATTTTTTATTCAGATGTTTTGTGTAAATTCATAGAATGTATACCTGTGAAGTTATTAAAGCTTCAAACTACATTATGACTATTGGTACACGGTGGTGTTAGGATTGACCTTCGTTTGCTCTTATATAGTGATTCTGTAGTTTTTAGCAGTGCTTTTCCCTGGGAGAATAATATTAACTTAAGTATTGAAATGGCTTCTCTTTTGTTAGCCTGAAGCTTTGGACTACTTGCTGAGACAAGTGCCAGCTACCGTGTGGCTATTTGATAACCTAAAATATGTAGGAAATGAGTTGATTGTGCTTTTCTGTTCCCAGCTTAAAAATTTAGCTACTTAGCTGAGTTGGTGTTCTCATCAGGAACCCAGCAGTCAAAACAAAGCGCTGAATTGAATCCTGCTGGTTACTGGAATTTAGCAGTCGTGGAAGCCAGCTGGTGGCGGCAGAAGAGATTCGACAGGATGCACAAAATGGCAGCAAAGAATGCCTCATTCTAAAAGATCAAGGTATTTTTTTACAGAATAAATTTGTGACTTAATTTCCAAATTATTTCAGGTTTCTATCAAGTAAATATTTTAAATTAAAGCACACATAGCAAAGCTTTATTCATATCATTTTTATTTAGCATATTATTATTAGAGAGGCACCAAATGTATATTTTGACTAAATACAAAACAGCTGAATGTTAAGAATCAGTATTTGACTGAAGCAGAATATCATCATCCTATAATCACTTTCTGAGCTAAAAGAATATACATAAAATATAAAAATTTAAAATTAAGTTTGTATATTACAATTGTGTAATTTAAAATATTAGTATTCAGGTAGCCATTGTATTATGTGTTTATATTTCAGAACAACATGTGCACAGTAGATTCATGTAATTCGTATTTGCCAATTTAAAAATATTAATATTTAAAGTTTTTTAAGCTTCACATTTCTTTCAGGAGCATTTATTTCTCATCATTATAAGCTGATATTTTGCTTCTGGGGCTATTATACTCTACATTTATGACACTGAAAAGCACCAATCAGGATAAGCTAAGATATGCTCTGGAAACAAGGCCTAAAATCCAGTGACTTTAAACAACAAAGATGTATGTTTGGTTTGCACACAATGTATCCATGACAGGCTGGCAGGATGATCAAGTAGGAGGGTAGCAGGCCAGTGGAGCCCCTACCATTCTATAATGTCTACAGCTCAGCATGAGGCTTAGGGTTCAGCAAGGCAGGAAAAGAGTGGGCTAGAGGATCTACCGCTGGCAAGGAAATGCTAATAGCCCGGATGTGCAGTGTCACATCCACTTAGGTTTCATTAGCCAACACTAGTCAAGTAACTGTGCCTAATTTAAATGGCAGGAGTGTAAGCCCCTAAAGTAGAGAAGAGTATGCCTGAAAATAAACATTAGTGTTATCTACTAAATAGATGCTCACTTTCACTGTAGTGGGCAGAGTAGCAGATAGCGTTTGTTTAGCTCTGCTATCATGGGATACTAGTCATGTTGGTGTTTCCACAGAATTATTAAGCTTTCCTTTCTCTTTAATAGGAACTAAGGTAAAAATTCATCTTCATTTAAAATTCTAGTCTTGGTGGGGATGCTGATGATAGTTCAGTTTGATTGAAGCATTCCCACAAACAAATGCTTCAATTACCAGTTGAAGAAAACATTTGCTGAATATTTTCAGCAAGTCTTGGTCAAACTTACATTTTTAATTTTAATTTTTTTTGCCTGAACTTGGTGCTGTGCACAATTACTTGAATAAAATATATTCTTTAGTTCTGCCAATGTGGTAATGGAATGGTTTAATTGGCTTTTAAGAAACCAATCATCTTGGTCTCTCCATCTGCATTTCAGTTTCATTGCATGTATTTCAGTATCAGAGTAGACTAAGAGAATATTTCCAGAAGTTATCATATAAGAAATATTTGCACTCTGAAAACGTTGAGGTGGTTTTTTTGATTGATTCATTGATTGATTGATTTTTTTACTTCTTCCACAGGTTCCAGCAAGCAGACTACTTTCTCTGCAGGCCATTTTAATAAGTTTAAATATATTTTCACCTATCAGGTATATTTTAGCTGCTCAACATGGTCTTAAACATTTAACTGCTATTCTGTTTTGTTTAAATAACCTGTCAAATTATGGTGTGACAATTCCAAAATCTTTGTACATCATGTATTTTGTATTACTGAGGTTTGAAGAAATGACCCACTAGCTTTCTGCTTATAAACAGTTATACAGTGGTATCCTGGTTCATGAACTTAATTCTTTCCATGATTCTGGTTGCAAATCAAATTGGATGAGAGCTGGATCAAATTTAGTGGTTAGGTTCAATGTTGACCTTATGGAGAGTCAGTTCTGGTTCAATTCAGCTTGTGACCAGAATGGTGAAAAGAATTAAGTTCATGAACTGAGGCACCACTGTAATTGCTTTTTCTTTCAGTTTGGAAGGGTATATGAACAAAATATTGTGTACTTATGGTTCCTAAATCACTCTTTTTTTTTGCCTTTTTGAGACAGAGTCTCATTATCCAGTTCAGGCTGGCCTTGGGTTCACTTTGTAGCCCAGGCTGGTCTCGAATTTGCAACAATTCTCCTGCCTCAGTCTCCCCAGTGCTGGGATTACAGGAGTGCACCACCACGGCTGGCTCTAAATCACTCTTAAACTTCACTGTTTGTTTTATTATCAATAACAATTGCATAGCAGTCTTCTTTATTGATTTTCCATTACATATATAGTTCTTCGATAGGAATATGTTATGTTAACAGCTCAACAGTCTGCCACCAATCAAGCACAAGCAGAGTTGAATTCATTATTAATTCACCATGCCATCCAGTGTAAATATGACTTGCAGTTGTTTCTATATATTTAAATGTCTACTATCCAAGATAAAGTAGTGCATTTAATATGACCTTTAATATTATAGCAGAATACAATTCTAATAAATGTTTCTGATAATCCATGTTTAGAAGGAATTTAAGTAAGACTTGTAGCTCCCACATATCCCAAGAATCTTCATCTTCACGTACTGAACATAAGCAGTTTTCAGTCTAGTTGTACCTGCTTTTAGGCATTCTTTGCCTCAGAGTGTTCATGTCTTGTGGAATTTACTCCTGTGTGTGTTAGCTGGGTGTGTTCTGGCATGTCTGTAATCCTAGTACTCTAGGAGGCTGAGGCAGGAGGATTGCAAGCTGAACTGTAGCCCGGGCAACTTGGTGACATAGTGAGAGCTTATCTCAAATATAAAATTAAAAAAAGGACTGGGGATGTAGCTCATATAGAAAGTTCCCAAGGGAAGACTGTTGGGCAAGGTCTTGGAAATATGTCATATGAAGAACAAATGAATGAATTAAGTATATTAAACCTGAAATATTGATCTGTGATGATTTTCATAGTTTTAAAAAGATGAAAGAAAAGAAGCTTCAACTAAGGCCAGTAGAAATTACTCAGCCTTATAAACTTCAAACCTCCTGGAGGCTACTTCATAATCAGAAGATTTTGTGGGAGATGCTTTTCTTCTCCATCTACAAAGAGATAAATTTCCAAGTCTCTGGACTTTAATGTCTACATTTACTGAAAGCGCATTAAAATATCAGCTCTGGGTTATATAAGATCATGGACTTGTGTCTGAGAGAGAGAGAGAGAGAGAGAGAGAGAGAGAGAGAGAGATTGAAATTGAACAATTTAGTAAGACCCTATTTAAAAAAAACTTTTAAAAGGGCTGGTGATATATCTCAGTGCAAAGGTCTTGGTTTCAATCCCCAATATCACAAAAAAGCTGACATTAGGATGGCTGTTATCTGTTATAATTTGGATGGCCTTTAATGCTCTTTGTTGATTTCATTAAATTTAGAAATGCAGATTCCCTAGCCCCACCTACACCTGCAGAACTTCTGGATTAGAAACTCTAAGGGGCGAGGCCTTCAGGTGGCAGTTTAATACATCTTTCAGGAGATTTTTATGCACACTTAAGTCAAACGACTAGCTATTGAAAAGATGCATTCATTCAGTCGTCTGGTAGCATTGCTAACTTTAGACAGTCTCTGTTGAACCATCTTTGCAAACACAAAGAGCCAATCTTCTATCTTTATAGAATAAAGTTTCATCTTCAAGAACACAAGGATTGTGCTGAGCATACTGGCACATACCTAGAGTCTCTGCTATTCAGGAGAGATCATTTAGGTTCAGCAATTCAGGACCAGCTCAGGCAGCATACAGAAACTTCATCTCAAAGATAAAATCAAATGAACACAGGGATCAAACTTCAGTTCTCAAATACTGTACATTCTTGCTTCAACAAATGAACTGGATCTGCACGTACCTAGATCCTCAGGGCCCCTATGGATTTCCTTAGTAATTCCCAAGGTTTCACATGCCCATTCTGTCTATAGAATCCTTTATACTGCAGGATATTTCAAAAGGATTTCTAATCTCTACTTGTACCCCTCAAAAATATTAGAGGTTATTAAAATGAAAGGATTGAAAATATCCAACCTAGGCAAGGATATAGAGCAACTGGAAGTCTCGTATTATATCAAAATAGCCAAACATGGAAACAGCCAAATGGTCATAGGCTGTGGAATAGATGAATAATTTGTGAAATACTACACAGTGATTTGAAATACTTCTTTTGCTATATAAAATAATATTGTTCAATTTTATAATCTTGAGTGAAAAAAATCAGACTCAAGAGTTCCATACTGTATAATTACAGTTTTAAGGAATTGAAAGATAAAAACTAATATATGGTGATAAAAACCGGAAGAATGCTTAGTTATTTCTTGGGGTAGAGAGGAACTGTTGACCGAGAAGGGGATTGGGAAGATGTGGAATGCTGGCATGTTCTGCATTTTGATCTGGGACATGGTGACACATACACTATCTCACATTCAGCCCTTATGTTGTCAAAATATCATGCCTCAAGAGCACAGTGTAAGAGTTACAGAGTTTGTTTATTTCAGTAGTCTCAGTGGGAGGCGGTGCTGAAAGAAGTGAGTAGTTGGTGTTGCAGTTACTCTTCTCATTACTGAGACAAAATACCTGACACCCAAAGTTAGAGGAGGAAAGGTTTATTTGGCTCACAGTTTGTAGAGGTTTCAGTCCATAGTTGGCTGGCTCTAAGGCAAGGTGACATGGCAGAGGGGCATCACAGAAGAGAAACAGTCCACAGCAAGCAGGCAGGTGTGAGCACATTAGTTCTCTTTCTGTCCTTTATATTGTATGCAGGATACCAGCCTTCATACCCTCCATCCTAGCCACAACTGTGCCAAACCAGTCAGTGGACTGATTTAGTAATCACACACCTTGATCCTAGTACCACACACTCTAGATACAGCCACTTCTGAAAACCTAACCCCACCACATGACTGCATGAAGCTTTGTGGGCCACTAGACACAAGCTGTAACAGTTGGATTTGGGATGACTTTTGGAGGGGTAGAGTCGATAAAACTTACTGTTTTTTTTTTTTTTGTTGTTGCAGCACCAGGGATTGAACTCACAACCTCACGCCTGCCAGGCAGGCACGTAAGCCACTGAGCCAAACTCCCAGCCCTAGTTATTTGAGTCAGGGTCACACTATGTAGCTCAGGCCAGTCTTGCGCTCATGTTGTAGCCCAAGCCAGCCTCGAACTCACAACGCTCCTCCTACCTCAGCCTCCCAAGTGCTGGGATTAAAGGCATGCGCCACCACGTCCAGATATAAAATTTAATGTTAAACTCTACAATAATAGAATGTTCCTTGGGCATTTCTTCTTGGTGTGTGTTTTTATTTTTGTTTTAGTTTAGTTTTGTTTTGAAACAGTCTTGCTGTGTAGCTCAGGCTGGCCTCAAACTCACAGTAATCCTCCTGCCTCATCCTCCAAGTGTTAGGATTATAGACATGTGTCACCACAACCAGCTTGTTTTTTTTTTTTTTTTTACTTTAAGAACCAGTGCAGTTTTATTATTAAACATACATTCTCTAGCATTAGATGTCTGATCTGGGTTCAGATTACTACTATATATCAGTTATGCATTTTTGTAAAGTGTAGAAAATGTCAGCAAGTGTTTTTGCAAGGAAAAATAGGATACTGACTGTAAAGTGCTTCTCATGGTTTATGGTATATGGATTTTTAATTGGATCAGTTTGGAGCAAGAGTATATTCTTAAATGAGATAATGAGAGTTGTTAAAAAAAAAAAAAACCAAGCGTGGTGGTGTATGCCTGTAATCCCAGCACTCAGGAGGCTGAGGCAGGGGGATTGTTGAAAGTTCAAGGCCAGCCTGGGCTACAAAGTGAGCTCAAGGCCAGTCTAAAATGCATAGAGAGTCCCTGTCTCAGAAGACAAAATAAATGAATGAATGAATAAATAAAATAAACACAAAAAACTAAAGAGCTGGGATGTAACTCAGAGGTAAAGCACTTAGCATGTGCAAGACCTTGGGTTTGACCCCCAGCACTGCCAATAAATAAATAATAAAATAACATAAAATTTGGCATTTATTTTACAGAAATCTAATTTTAACATTTTAAATTTTCATTACTTCACAAGCATAAATTGTCTCAACAATAATTTTGATAGATCATTTGAAAAATTTAGCTCACACCTTGTCCAAGTCCATTTTGTGCTGCTGTAACAGGATACCACAGACTGAATTTTTTAAAAACAAATTTATTTTCTCACAGCCCTAGAGGCTGGGAAGTCCCAAGACCAAGGTGTCAGCATCTGGTAGGCATGTTTTTGCTGTATCATCACATGGCTGAAAGCAGAAGGGCAAGAGAGCAAGAAGGGTGAACATCACCTTTTCAAAATGGCACTAATCCCACCCCTGAGGACAGAGTCCTCAGGGCCCAGTCATCTCCAAAATGTGCCACCTCCAAACACTGCCACAAAGGCAACCAAATTTCAACACAATTTTTGGAGAAAAAAAAACCATTCAAACCATAGCACTCCTTCAATGATGATCGTGCACAATGCTCTGTATTTATGGACGTTTTAACCATTTACGCTTAATGAGTTTGGGTAAGAATGCAAACTAGATAACAGCTGTACCTGCCACTTGCAATTTCTCCTCTACTTGTTTAGTTATCTTATCAGTGGCACAATTAAAAATTGCTGAATTATTACCTATTCAGTTAAAAATCTGCCAAAGGTCAAATGCAATTATACTGGGTTTTAGCATATTGACAGGCCAGATCAAGTGGATGAAAGAGTTTTAAAGTGTTTTCAGAGCTCAGCAAAATTGCAGCCAAAGAAATTTTTCATGCAGGAAATGAGATGTATACATCTATTTTTTTCCTTACCCTTTGAGAAAGTGGAATGGTCCCCCATATAATACCATATAATTCAGACAAAATCTTCTGTATCCAATTAGTTATAAAAAGAACTAACCATCAAAAGGCAATCTCTATAGCAAAGGCATTTTATTTTTGTAAAGGCAAATAAAGGTTTCATTTCTTTTGAAAACTCAGTGTTCAAAAGATTACTTTCCAGCAAAATATAAACAGAGTTTTTGCACAGTGCAGCTGCCTAGGCTTGTTATTTTCAGTTGTAGTGATTCTTAAGTGGAGGTACACATCAGAATCATGTAGGGGTGGCACATCTTCAAAGTACACCTGGTCAGGCCCCAGTGTACAGGCAAGGCTGGGCCTCTGAGACTGCAGGGTGGGGATATTGTTTACATACTCCCTAGGCTTCAACAGTACTTTGAACCATATGGTAGTTTGGATAATCTGAAAACTTTTCCATTCTAGAATACACAGGAAGTACTAGATAGAATAAGGCAAGTATCTTTTCAAAGTCATAGTCAACTAGGGGTGTAGCATAGTGGTAGCATACTTGCTTAGCATGTGTAAGGGCCCAGGTTCAATCCTCAGCACCAAAAGAACAACAGGAACAGTGAAATGAAGATATAGATAGTACAAAGGAAAATATAGTGATGTGTTATTTAGCAAAGGCAATTAGATGTAAGAAACACGTCTTTAGGTGATTTTGTTATTGTATAAACATAGAGTACTTAGCCTATGTGGTATGATACAGCCTATTCTAGGGCTGTGATGAACAGAATGACATGAGGTTAAATGAAGCATAAGAAAAGATGAGGCAATCAAGGGACCAAATAAATGAAATGTATGAGGCTGCTGCCAGTATGGGTTGCTGGAGTAACATAGCATACTGTTATACAGTAAAGTTTTTTTATATGTAAAGAGAATGTACTCTAATGATAAATGGTACAGTATGGTAAATACATAAACCAGTAACATAATAGTTTAGTATCATTATCAAGTATTATGTACTGCACATAATTATATATGTTATACTTTTATAGGATGGGCAGCACAATCTGTTTACACCAGCATTATCACAAACACGTGAGGAATGCATTATACTATGATGTTAAGACCACTATGACATCATTAGGCAATAGGAATTTTCCAGCTTCATTATAATCTCATGGGACTACCCTCTGCCTGAGTTATGAGTGATAAAGCTGTATATCTATGAGGATTAGTGACCACTATCTTTCCTCAAGTAATTTGTAGTCTGAATTTGTATTAGCTGTGTGATTGGACAATACCAAGCTAAGAAATTGGTGTAAGAATGGTCCTGGCCTGGGAAACCCTCAGGGCTTCTGGCAAAAGCAAACGCAGGCTTCTCATGAGGGTTACACTCAGGCCAGAGCAAACTGGTATCACACTGGTATTACAACTACGGACGTTGGAAAGATGTTATATAGGACCCGAGTATTCCTGAAGTGCAGAGTGGCTGAAACAAGGTAGATCACCTAGCCCTGGGCAATCATCCACTCCCAACAAACCCTCCAAGCTACTGGAGTACCACCTACGGGGGCTACTGTCTCCAAGTGTTGCCTCTCTCTGAGGGTTCTAAGATGTGCCCTTGATCTGAGAATTTGCTTTACAGGATGACAGCAAACAAGAGTGATTAACTCTGGCATTTGAAGTTTCAAGTCCTAGGATTCTTTTTCATTGCACACCTTGAACTTTAGAGTTGACCCAGGTTAGGGGCCAGCTTTCAGTCATTACCTATAGATATTATGAGGCAAGGGAGCCTGTTACCCCCAAATGGGTGCGGGTTCTAGACCCAAATAACCATGCATCTGAAAAGGACAGATATCTCAAAAGAAAACCAACAAACTGCAAACCATGTACCAATCTTGTAAAAAGTACTAACAAAGAATTTTAAATAAATATCAAAAGACTTTCTCTTCTGCTTAGGATGTAGAAAGTTATAAAGGATTGTCACCTTCACTATACCAGGTGATTCTAAAGGAACCCCCCTATCCAAAACTGCCACTGTGCTCCAGTAACTTCTGTAGCAATGAACGCATGGGTGGATGCCTACAGGCTAGGTTTGACAAGAGTGGTAATCTGTGGTGAGTGATTTGTTTGCATGATTGTGTTTATAGTTTATTCAGGGCTGTATAATTTTATCTTGAGGCTCTTTAGTCAGCTGTGGGTTAGTTGGGGGAGGCATAACGGTAGATTCATCACTGACACATGATTTATTACTTTGTGGTTCATTGGGATACTAGGATGGTCAAACAGTTGTGAAATTTCCCACAATCCTTTGTCAGAGGTGTAACCCCATATTAAAATCAGCATGCCAACATTATAATACTGCACTGAGCCTTATGAGTCAGCAGCATCTTAATTTACTTAGCATTATTTCATTTGTTGATTCTTTACAATTTGCACCTGCCTATTCAGTCAGTCTGTATTGAAACATACAATATGTAATGGCCACAGAACCTACTTGGAAACCCAGTGTCAATCAGAATCAGGGACTGGTCATCGATGGAGCTAAGTAAAAAGGAGCAATGTCCTATGTGCTAACCTGGGGAGAGGGTCTCCTGTGAATCTTGATAGATATCCAAAATGCCTGACACTTCTAACCCTGAAATTGTGTCAGGCTAATAAAATCTGATTCCCTTTAACATTGAAGTTTTCTTTCTTTGCTTTAATTTCGTAAACCTCAGGCTATTTGCTAACAAATCTAAAGGAAAAACAGTGTACTGGTTAGACAGATTAAAAAAAAGTACACGTGATCATTACCTTCCTTAGTAAAAACTAATCTTAATAAAGCATGTTGGTATGTATCATTTACTCCCTAGTGGGCTAGTGTGAGTCAGGATCTCTGAGATAAATAAAGCTCATCAACTTTAGCAACTGAGGGCTAGGCTTAGTTAGGGTTAGGGTTAGTGTTAGTTCTTCAAAATAAGGGCCATGGAGTAACATGTTAGCCTCTCTGGCTGTGTGCTTTCCTTTCCACATCCACAGGGCATCTGGGGAATATTGTATTGCACACCGACACC